>DWRA01001315.1:0-17601 GCA_018250295.1 Spathilepia clonius
AAAGTATATTTTTTATATGATAGAAGCAGCAAACTAGCACGCAGTCCACTATTTGGTAAGTGTTCGTTGCCGCCGATGAACATATGTAATCAACCCCAGATAAGACTACAGTCTTATCTATGTCTCCTTTACCACCCTCTAAACCAGAATACACATCGCTTTTATTAAGCAAAAATAGGTATGGCCGCGGCGCCAAAAGAGTCAAAGAACAGACAAATATTTTTATCTTATAAAATATCTTATTAAAATCTTACCCGTAACTGATGTGTCTATATATGTATGTATTTGTAATATTCTGAAAATGAAAGATATAACAACGCAAGTTAAGTGTTTCAGAAATTACTTTCGAAATTAAAAATCAAGTCAATACTTTATTTTTTATATGTTAATAGCTTAATAGCTACAGGTGTTTTAATAAATATAATATGATTGTTACCTGTTAAACGCCAAGGTCAACATTTCTTGTTTAGTTATTAGAATAAAAATTGACGTTATTTGTGTAAGTCTATAGAAACAAATTAAAAGAAGATGAAAAATAAAAAAAATGGGCAAAACATCATTTACTAGAAGATATATATATCTGACACTATGTTTAATTTAAAACAACATTAACATGTTTACGTGTACGTGATTTGTAATAAAAGGTTCTCGCCAAAACATATGCGCCCGCTATCAATATTCCATTAGGAGCCTGATCGGGATCAAGTGTCGCCGGGACGCCCGCCCCACACCCCGCGCCGCCCCCACCCTCGCCCTGCACCCCAGCACCCCGCACCCCCTCGCTCTCTAGAATCATTCCAAAACAATTAAATGCCCGTTTCTTTCGCATTTCAATTGGTTTCACTTAATTGGGCGACTTAATTCGTCACGCCGCCAGAGAGATAATTACTTTTTGATTACTCGATCGTCTCTGCATTTTTATGGTTTAAAAACAAATTGTTTTAATCCAGTGTTAGAACTACCTATGTTTATTACTTCGTCTACTGACGAACTACGCCTACAATGATTAGTCGAAGGGGCAAGCAATTAGATGGAAAATGCACAGTGATTGTTAACCCGCCTAATTAACTTAAACTTTGCTTGTGTTTAATAGTATAATGTAACACGGCTTGAGAGGAAAAATATGCAGGCGCATACTTTTCCTCATACATACTATACGCCATGCATACATGCACGCCACCAATAGCATTGATTAATTTTCATTGCATAAATTAGTTAAGAACTAATGGTAATGAACCGGGGTAGCTATACAGAAACGTTAACTTTGGTTCAAACGGTCAGTTTCGTAACTTAGCTTCGACCTCGCTCACAGCATAGCTACCTCGCATGTTTTAAGTAGTAAAGCACCCTTTTCTTTCCTTAAAACTTTATTTAAAAACTATTCAAAGGAACCGAAAACAGATTTTTATTACATATAAAATGTCGAAAAACAAAAGTAACAGTTGTTGTTGTTTGAAAACTAAGAAGTCATATAAATACTGCGAGACAAAATATTTGGACAAAGGTTGACATCCCATTATTTATAACTAACAAAGTTGTTATAATTTCGCTACACCCTATTAATATAATAAATAAAATTAGATGAGCTACCAAAGTTATTCGCTGTTTGTTTAATGTACCGGGCGTCTCGTCTGCACGAAAATTAATTGTAGGTTGAAGAAATTATTGTTAGTTTATTTACGTAATTACAAATGCCACGACGTTGATAAATTATGTCAATTTATTAAACAAACTTGCTTTGATATTAATTTTGCCAAATTTTTCGTACTGGCGGGACAATATTTCCAACAAACAAAAACGCTACACTGATTTGGTTTTAATCCAAACAGATTGTTTTGATATGTTATGTTTGTGAAAACAGAGTTTTCTTTTATTTATGGTTATGAAGTCGGTTAAAGCCTAGTGGTACAAACTGAGCGTGTTTTATCGTGACTCCGAGGTTCGGACCCCAAGCACGCACAGCAGATTTTTCTAACTTAGAATCTAATGGTTACAATAACGGTAAGGGAAAACATTGTGTAGCAACCCACACGCCTGTAAGTTCTTTAAAACCAGTTATCAAAGGTGTGCGAAGTCTACCACCCTGTAATTAGCCAGCGCTGTAGATTATGACCCAAACCCTTCTCACTCTGTGAGGAGACCCTCGCCCAGCAGTGAGATAGTATCTGCTTGTTGACGATGTTTATAAAACATAAAAGGGACGGCGTAAATACGAGTCGGCCACTTGATATCCCGTACTTTAAATACTTTATCGTCCGATTTAAGCCCGAAAGTAATATTAAACTTTATTTAAATCTCCTCTGTAAATGGGTCATTATTTTCTGAAACTTTACGAAATCGTTTAAAGGCTTCATATTATCTACATCAAACCATTTGATCAATATTGAAAATTGAAGCCAATCTACATATAGAAACATGTTCTAAAGCTTTGCTCATTGTTGCACTGACTTTAATTCTTAGCCATGCATGGTGAATCTACCACCATTTAGTCTAACATAACAAAGAGTATCGGATACAATCTTCGTCCCTGCAGACATCTAAATTATAAATTTGGATTTATTTTCTGGATTTCAACGTTCGTGTACTTATCTTTGTGTGTATCCATGATCCAAAATCCTAGCGTGGCTCTATAACGTCCATCTATCCTCGTCCTCACAAAGAGCTATAAACAAAATTGTAGTTAGTTGAAGGTAGTAGAAAAAACATTGAAACATTGTTTAAAATATCCATTGAAACCGCTGACAACATTTTTTCTCTTCTAGCTCACCTTACATTTTATTTACGTGACGTATAAATTACTTAATGGTTAAACGTGGAGTTCATTACGTATGTTAATTTTAGATTCCTGTGGGCATTGCTCGCGCCACGAAACTGCTGATTAAAACGAATACCTCCTATCTATCTCTTGCTGGAGAGGATTGCAGTTTACCCGCTACAATTTATGTTAGTAATTAAAAAGCTCCGTAGAATTGTTTTTGGTGTGAGCTAAATGAAATACTGGTGACATTATTAACTTTCACTGATTGTTGTTAACATTTATGAAACGAATTTAAAATTGTGAAATACAAAATTTACAACAAAAGACACAAATAGTTATTAGATTTGCATTAATACCGATAAAGACAATTTTTGTGTACGTCCTAAACACGTCATTATAAATACATACTTTGGAAAGAGTCCTCAACGACAATATATAAGTAAAAAAATATGCGAGATCAAAAATGGTCTCCTGCATTTTCTCATGAACTGTCTGTAAATGTACTCGTACACTGTTAATATTTGCACTTTTTGCAGTAACGGCTACTATTTGCAGGAATGTATTTGACGAGAAATGAACAACTTTTCAGAACATTGTTTTTAAATAAAATATTTTCTTCGAATTGAATGTAATCAAGATCGATCATACGAGCGAACGCGGCGTCCAGCGCGTGTTGACTCGAAAACTAATAACACGCCAATAACTGTTTGATTCCAGTTCCACTCCCTGCGGTAAACACCGAACTCGCCTGATTTCTGATATTGTACCTAACTTACAATGTGAGCGCACATTTTAGTACCTAAGTATTCTTTTTTGGTGACAGGCGAACCTAGGTGGTGGTTACTTTTACCCACTAAAACCGTCTCGATGGTCATCCTGAGCGCTACGTTGATTACTCTGGGATCTCCATTGGAATGCAACCGGAGTCCATTGACTGCGATGCCCGTATTCGGCGCGACCCAAGAGAACTTTACGTTCTTCTCACATCTCGTTTTTGGTGCTTATAACGGCAAGCGACCACACGTACCGTCGTCCTTCCCGAGGTCACCGGATGGGCGGTTTGACCATCATTTTCGTCGCCCACAACAGCATAAGCTCCCTTTAAGTCGCATTTTACGACTGGCGGGAAATACTGTAGCTCTTATCTCGTCCTAAGACACAACAACTACGTTGTACCTGTAGGCTAAGTGCTCTATTACGCGCTGCTGCCTTCTTGTAGAGGGTAGCTTATCAGTATCAAATATTGAACTGTTATAGGTAAAAAATTGTTAACATTAAACATATGAAAACATATGAAAATCTATAAATCACCCTATTGGTGCCGAAATCCCTCGGGGTTTATTTTTTCTTTAGAGAGTATTTTTATTGATGTGTTTCTTCAGAACAGTATTAAAAAAGTATAAAAAGTAGGAAACTCAGAAAAGTGACCTCTTGACTATATTATTGTAGGAGTAAATTTTTCCAGTCAAAAACGACGATCAAGAAAAATTAAAAAAAAATGTATAAAGTTTAATATCACATAAGGGATAAAAAGTTCTATTTCATAGCTACATGTTACATGTTCACTGCTATTTGTCCGATACATTAAGTGAGCATATAAGTGAGACCGCGAAAAGTCTCGAGTCAGTGATGTAGCAACTTGAAATCTCACCGGCAAACTTTCTGTGCTCGGAAGATTTTCGCAAACTCCACCTACGCTCTTTCATAACTTTTTATGTAACAAATAACTTTGAGGCTCAGGAACAGACCAGCTAGAAAATATTTGACGTAAGATGGGACGTAACATACTAGCCAAAGTCTATACATTCTCGCCACTTCGTATGATTTATTTTGAGAGATCAAATCAATAAAAAAATCTATATTTATGGAACCTGCCTGATAGCCTGTTACTAAAGTGATAGAACATTTTATGATTGCCTTACGACAGTCACTAGCCGGAATCTTCCACTTCCTTACCATTATAAAGTTTTGTTATCAAATCTACTAACTGTTACAATGAACCGTATCAATCGCCCCAACTGCGATAAGAGCTTCGTAAATCTTTACTTTATCTATTGAGACGAACATTAAATCATGCCCTGCGGGCTTGCAAACTTCTACTCAGTGTAGAAAGGCAGTAAATTAACTAAGTAAAACTTAGCTTGCAAGTTTGCAGTTAAGTAGCAACATTAAACAGTTTGTTTTTCCCACAATGACCGCAAATGGAAGCTAGTCCTTTGTCAAGACACACAAACTGCGCCAAATTACGGATTTAGACAAACATGTTAACTGTGTTTAACGTAACTTGGGCAACTAAGTTAATGTTTAATTACGTTAACAATCTTGGAGAGTCACCAACTCAACAACATACCACTTACTAATACGCAACAGCGCTTCGGTACAAATACAGTATGTTTGACTGTCTAACTTATACACTAAAAGCTTAGGAATCAGGAAGGATCATAGTACCTGCTGTCCTGAAACATTCATTATAGACATTTATTTCAACTATATAAAGACTGCTAGTAGCAGTGATAGCCTAGTGGTTGAATTATGGCCTCACAGTCGAGGATTCCGAGTTTCAAACCAAAAAATCAGAGGTGCGTGCTTGACGCACCTCTGATTTTCAAAGTTATGTGCGTAATATAAATTAATTATCACTTGCTATAATGGTGAAGGAAAACATCGCGAGGAAACCAACATATTTGAGAGTTCTTTGGTCTACCAATTCAATCTTGGCCAGCGCGGTGGACTATGGCTTAACCCCTCTCAATCTGAGAGGAGACCCATTCCCAGCGGTGCGACAGTAATGGGTTGACAATGATGATGATGATATAACGACTGTATTATCTATTTAGACTAATATTATCGCGTACTCGATACATTTGTTATGTAACGGGTACTCAGGATATGATATAATATGTAATGACAATGTTGTGCTGTCGTTTTTATATAGAAATGGCGAAGTAAGGCAAATATACTGCAGATTATGATTAAATACTGCATCGCTTCTACAAAATGGATTAAGATTTAGATTATCATCATATGATTATTACCAGGAACTTCGAAACTCCTTCTGCAGAGTAATAAGAACATAACCATCGAATCGTCAGCTTGTGTGACGATCTGATAGCTTGACTTGTTTTTAAGCTACCGACAATATTACTCATAAATGTCAGCGTCAAAGGCAACACTGTGATAAATATTTTAAGCTCTTAAAACATTATTAAGGCTCCACGGAGCACTCGCTTCGTTCCAAAAATAACCCTTCTAAAGAACTTAATAACACGCCTGGCAGCCATTTTAATGTGATTTTTCAAATTACATCAACTAACTTTTTCTCGCGTCTTCCAGTGGATGCGCAGTTTTGACCGCTTTTAAACCAATTTACCCAACATTTTTGTGTAACGGCGGCAACAAACGAGCTTGCAGCCCACCTGGTGTTGAGTGATCATTGCCATTCATGTAACCTGCCATGTAACGTTCATGGGGAAATTCGTGATAAATATTTTATACGGTTTTTCTCCTCATCTGCTTAGCCGACGCGTTTTATTTTCGCATATTTTAACGTGGTTTCATGGTAAATATTAAATACAGATGTGTTTTTTAAACGAGTTCACAAACACAGTCTACAATTACTACATTATAAATACGAGTAGATATTGACTAGAATAAGTTATATCAAATATACTTAACACATTACGGTGTCATGTAATATGAAATATAATTTTATATAAAAAATTAAATTACTATTCTACGATTTTTCAAACGAACGAATTAAAATTTGTATCTTAATTTTTTAGGTTCCATCCGTTATATAGGAAAACCGTCTTTAGAATATAAAATACTTCAGGGAATTCAAAATCTTTTCCGGAATCCTGGTTTATAATCCATGTCCAATTTCCTCTTCGGGTCAATAACCGGGGCGGAGGCTTCAAGCAGGAAAAATGGAGGAAAAGTTGTACGGTTAATCGACACGGGAGGCTCGGGAACATGATATACGAAATCAAAGTATTTGTAGATATTTTCCCCTTTGGTATTTTTAGTTAATCTGAAATCGTGCATAAAAGTAGGCAAATATGTTTAATATAAGATTATCCATGTGAACTAATAATTATTGTAAAAAACAAGAAACCCTTAAAAATATGCACCAATGTCACTTTCACAATTTACATGAGTCCAACGTCGTGAGGCAAAAAGTTAGTATAGTATAGTAAAAACACAACTAATATAGTCGTAGGATTTTTTGGTTAATGCAAATGTTAATGTAACAAAGTCACGGGTTTTTGAGATACTAGAAAACATAAATCGAAAATTAAATTAAATATCCGAATACATAATAGGAAATTTCTGATGATCTTTAAACAGCAGAACAGGTTTTCTTTAATCATAACAAAGAAGACTCTCGATCAAGTCAATTTTCAAAGAAAAAAAGTAAATGAAAGGGATGAACCGTTGCTGCAGACAGACACAGCGGGGGATATGAAAAAGAGGGGTAATGAATCGTATACTTATAACCCCATTTTATAATGAAACCTAAAAATAAGGTCGGTTAGCTGATGGAAAGTAGGCACCTTTGCCCATAGATATTTGCAAGACCAGAGAAGCTGCCAATGTTCCTCCACTATGACGGAGAGCACTTTTTGCACTTATTTTGAAGGCCCTATGTTTAGCGCCCCGGGGTTGCTTTAGAAGGAAGTCTATGCCACAACTAGTACATTCCAGATGGTAATGATGGTACAAACTAAGATGTGGAGCTCCGCCACGGGTCCAGTTAACGTGGATGATACCTCATCATTCAGCGAGTAGAGCGGTGAATGCATGGTGATTTAGGATTTTTGCGTTGAAGGTTAAACATAATAGTTAACATTAATCACAAATTCACTTACAGAATTTCAAAAGCTAGAACGAAATTGAAATTAAATGAAGTTAAAGTGCAGAACTGCGGATTTAAACCGCGCCACGTCAACCATATCGTAATTAAATCTTAAACCCAATTCATCCTCATCTGTGTCGCAAATTAAAAAAGTTATTCCATTAAAATTTATTTCCTCATTATTTCCTCCTCCGTTTTTATATAACATGTTGAACTTTTACTTGTGGCTTCGTCGGCTTGGGGAATTTAATGTTACAACAACAGCAACTATTTATGGTTACTTAAATAGATCTTTAACTCTTTATTTAAATTAATGATATACGTGTGATAGAGGTTTGGGTCATATTCCGGTCGCGTTCCTATGGTGATTCCGAAGTCCTATTTAGTACAGAAATCGGCCACCGAGGGAGTTTTAGTTGATAAAAATCTCACGCAATCTGGTGTCGCCTCCATGGTATCAGATACCTTTTAAAGGTTTTCATCAAAACAACGTAGGGGTTTAAGCTATAGTCTTCCACGCTGACCAAGGGCAGATTTTTAGACTTCACATAAACACACACACACACACAGACTTACTCCTATATTCAAACATTTGTGCCTTCTAAACCCTAGTAAAATTTATGTAATATTAGACCAATAGAACAAATATAAAAAGCGTTGAAATAACGCTTTTCTGGTATAGTGATCATTTAAAGTCCCATTCATATGTTCCGCCGCGTAACGTGCCAGACACGGTATTTGGCAATACAAAGCCATATCGTTCTATCAGCATGTAGGTGTACTTATTTATATCTTCCGTAACGTACACGGACCGTGACTGTCTGAATATAGTATAGAAAAATATGATTTCGTCTGACACTACACGTTCAATGTCTGCAGATATAAATACTTTTTATTATAAGTATAAACTGATGAAACTTCTTTGAAATGAGCATCTACTTGGTATCTTTGCGCGCGAGATATACTTTAATGAAACGATAGCAATTTACATTTTTAAATCATCTTCATTTCTTTAAAGATAAGCGAAATGCATTCGAGGGAAAGTGCTTAGAAAGCTTCTTCGAAATGAAATTTTATTTAAATTTATATATTCGTGTCTAGTTTCTATATTATGACAAAATTACAAATTATGCAATAATTGATTATACGTATATTAGTAATTAATGTCTAGAAAATGAAGTAAGAATGGAAAAAAAAGTTATGAATGCTTCAAAGTGATAGAACCTTCTATTTTCCTATCCGGCGGCACTACCACCACATTTATTTCTGCCTAATAACAAGTGCTGCTATGTTTCGGCTTGAAGGGAGATAGAGACACACTTTTATGAGGCAGAACTAACTTAGTCCTCAGGAGTAGCAACGCGTATGTATCGGACCTGAGGAGTCTAGTTTTATGTAACTTTAATTACAGATGCTCAAGGGCGGCAGAAGCCACATAAAACCAGATCGATTGCAAGCTCATTTGCTACTT
The DNA here is from genome assembly GCA_018250295.1 of Spathilepia clonius. Lineage (NCBI taxonomy): Eukaryota > Metazoa > Arthropoda > Insecta > Lepidoptera > Hesperiidae > Spathilepia > Spathilepia clonius. The sequence continues at coordinate 9,085 of DWRA01001315.1, forward strand.
CTACACATTAAGGGGAAAACTGAACAATCAGCGACTCGTCAGCAATATGAACAAAAAGTATAGAATCTTACATCGACTTAAACACGTCTATTTTGTATTGCGATAAAGTAGTTTATTCATTCGCAGTACAACAACATGAGAGGCGAGTCGAGTTTTCTAATAAAGTTGGAAAGTCTTTACGGCACTTCTAAATTAGTTTTAAGTAAGTTTGTGAAAGTTGCATAACTACGACTGTTCTTAATGGTACATGTTTTTGCAACGAATCGCCCTATTCGTATTGCAGCATTTCAGGCTGTTTTAAGGGTGGTAGAATCCTTTTTGATTCAGCTTCGGAGTCACCGCTATAACTATTTCTCGCTAATAATGCACAAAATGAATTCTCCTTTTTTATTTTATAATGAGTTTCTTGATGGCTTAATAGCCAAAATATATTTATTTGAAAGCTAAATTTTTCGATTTTGACTATTACATTGGTTATCGAATGTTTTAAGGTAACACTACACTGTGAAGGTGGTAGAGCTAATAGTAGCTCTTTACGGGTTGACTGCTACGGTATCAGCGTCGCTACATATTCTCCTTACAGGTACAGTAAAAACAATACTTATAGGATGCGTTTAGGCAAACATACAAGACGGTAAAAATTGATCCCCAGAGCAACACATGTGTAATCGAATTTTAAACGAATTAACCACAAACGATTAAATTGAAATATTTCGTACACATTAAGTTGGATGAGAATGCAAGACTAGCTTATTGACGTTATTCTAAATCCAGTTAGGAGGATGCCACAAGAAGAGGTACCAATTTATATAACCCCATATGGATGTTAAATTAAAGGGTTTTCTGGAAAGAAAACGAATAAATTTTGTCTTTAAAACCTTTCTTGTAGTAATAAGAATAAGTCTTTACGTATGTATAAGGAATAAAACCTGGGACCCATTCACTCGGGGGCTGAAAAGCGATGCTATTGGAAATTTCATTCGTTCACGTGGAAAATACATCATGTTTTATCGCCAGTCGATCTCCTCAGCCGCGTAAATTTACGTCAGATCTAAGCTTAAGGTTTGTCATACTCGTTGCTAAAAGAACGCAGCATGTTTTCATAAATTCATTTTTCTAAATTAATAAAATTACATTGTTATAATACCATTCTAAGTTTGATTTTGTAACAACGTCACAGCCGTTTCTAGCACATCTATTGCGTTTCAATATGCTCTATTTGTGACCCGCACTACCTTCCGTCTTAAGTCCCATTGATATCTACAGACATCGAATGTAACGTGTCAGACAAAACTTCCCTTTACAATATTTAGCCAGGCACAACCCGTGTCTGCGCGCACGTTACGTTGTTACGCAAGGTATAAATAAGTTCACACACATTGTATACAACGACATGATTTTGTTTTGCCACAGACCGTGACTGACATGTTACACGTCTAAAGATATAAACGGAGTCATAGTCTTGGTCTTATATATTAGATTTCTAATGTATGCGGTACAGTACAATTTCAAATTTACTGAATTAAACGCTACTGACCAATGTGTATAATCATTAGTTGGCAAAGTCCTCAATCCTAAATATTTTACAAACTAATTCATAAACGTAGCGTTTAAAATGTATTTGTGTAACAAATCCTTAAACTTGTTGCGCACCCGCCCCGCCAGAGGTCGCCCGGGTTTTTACGACGTTCATAGCTAACGTGATATTCCTCCATCCCGAAGGATTTCCCTTTATAACGTATTTTAGTGCGTGTAAATCTCCAATCCTTTCCAGGCCACACTAAATTTGAATGAACAAACTTACTAAAGCTCCTAATTTACATAAATGGTTTCGGAAACAGTTATTTCGGAGGCGATTAAACGTATGTCTATGCGATATCACATAACGATAGTTTGAGTACAAAGTTTTAAACCGCTATCAAACAGAGTCAGTTATTAAACTGTAACTCTGATTATTCATACGTCCAATGGTGCCTACTAACTGCGGAAATACACCTATTATATTTCAATTTATCATTTTGATTAAAATAGTAAAGGTGTAGGGTTTTATTAAGAATGTATTTATGTAGACAACCCAATCCGTAATACAGTAACTTTACACCGCTGTTTTTTTACAGTCATATATTACAACGTCATTACAAAGTCATATAATAAATTATAATATACATCAGTTAATAATTGTTATAAAAATTGTGGCGCGTACTATCGATTACATTAAGTAAAGTTCATTCGCCCTTTTTTATCTTAAAAATTGTTCTATTTTCATACCATTACACGTAGATAACTGACAGATAATGACAGTTACTTTGAAATCGCAAAGAGACACTTTCTATTCAAATAATGAAGTGCAAATTACACGAACTTGAATATTTAAAAGTTATTTTTATTCAAAGCTAACGAAGTAGTTTGCAGTGGAGTAGTTTTGTATAAAACGGGCAGCGCATGCAGCGTGCCTCGTTAGTTCCGCAGCTAATACAGTTGTGTTCGAGCTCGCACTAAACGACTCTAATTACACTGTACCGCTTGGACGAGCAGCTCGCTTTCATCTAATAGCACTATTATGAAGTTCTTGTTGCGGCTTTACACTATTCTATGAGGATGTTGTACGCTATATGCTTCCCGCAACCGTCATCATTATTTTTATACTCCTTATTGTCTCACAGTGGAGGTGGAGGTTCTTGCGCCACTTCTTCTGCATAGTGAAACATTTTCTGAAGCATTGGCAGTTTGATAACATTAAAAAAATTTTATAAATGAAATTTGAATAAATATTTTTGTGTTTTATTTCTAGAAAAAAATACAGGCAGAGGACCGTAGGTGCATTGACGCATATTTTAAAACATAAAAATCTGTAAAATACTCTATACGTATCTCCTTCACCGTAAATTTAAAAATAAATCGCATGACATCAAAAGTAGTATCGGCGTTCCGAACTCACTTTTCTTCCTTTTATTGTTACGTTTAAGAGGCCCTAGCGCAAGCTGTAGGTTATCTCACAAACTACATTTATCAAGCAATAAATAAACATATCTTACAACTTTTCAACCCATAATTCCCGAGTTCAGTTTCATAATATATTTGCTTCTGTATTTGCTAGCAAGGGCATTACCACAACGATTTTTTGGCAAACTCTTATCCATAATTGCATGTCCAAATATTTTATTCAGGCATTCGAAACAAATTGGAACAACGTACATCCATTACAATATTAAAATAAAAAACATCTGTAACTCTAATGCCTCATCTTCACGACATCTGCGCGACATTTATTTACAACAATACGCCAGATTCTTACAAAAAAGAATTATATTATCATTGTAACCGCATTTTATCCAAGTCCCCCTTCAAACATTGCGAAGTGGCATTAGCACAAAAAGGCTTCATGATTCCTGGAACAAACGCTCGTGTCGGACAATGAATTGTTAAACTTGGGATTAATGTTTTTCGTCTGAGTAAGGTTGGCGTAATAACAAGTTATTTATACACATAAATACAATTGAAGTGTCTGTTTGTGATTTAATGTTCATAGTACTTTCATAAATATCAGGTTTAATATCTCTACACGTTTAATGCCATTAGTAAAAGCTACTACATGCACGGTGGTAAAGTTCGTTGTGCATCAACTCGGAAGCGTGACAATAACAATGATGATGTTAAAAACACTTTAACGTCCCAACTTAACCTTCAGGGTATCAACGACCGACCTCAAGTAGGACTCTAATTATATATTACATGAAAACCCTTCGAAAGCAATTTACCGCTGCCGTATTCTGATCAGAAGGAACTATTACCTACCTTTACCATTACCTATGGCTGCGGTACTTGCAAGAGAAGAGAATCGAAGAATCAGATAAATTTTACCTCTACCTTTGAATGAAAATTCCAATCAACATTAATGTGACTCATATACTAAATTTCAATTACCGTGTAAAATACAATAATGGTGTTATTTAATTCTAGCAAACATTACGTTTCATATTTCAAAAGAAACATTTATTTTGTCTGAAAACTTCGCAACTTCGTTATCTTAACGTAACCTTCGAAACCGACTCAGATTATATCAGGTAACATGATTATATTTAAAATTCATAAAAAGGTGCACAAGCTCCACTCGTAGCGAAGTGAATAACGCAGTTTAGTATGGAAATTGGTATCGAGGGGTGTCGTGTCGTGTCGTGCGAAGGGAGAGAAGGGAGGGGGCACGCTGGGAAACTTGCTCGGCACTCATGTCCATATCTGTTTATCTTGTTTGCGTTTTGCGGTTGTGTGAATGTGCAGGGTTACCAACATCTAGTACTTTTGTTCAAAAATTTCAACTTAATCGGAAGTATAGGCACACGAGTGATATTGTAAAAGTTCCGTTCTTTACGTTCGTTCGTTCGTTCCGTTATTTGATGTAGAGAACCCGAAAAAGCATTTAAAATAAAATTTTCCATAAAAAATACATTTTACGTTAATGAAACTTTGTGCGAAATTTTATCTAGGTATGAATCTTAACACTCAACTCTGCTTCCGTCTATACATGTACATACAAACCTGGCACGCTACGTTAACAATTTTTTCTTACTTCCATAGAAGCTATTTTACAAGACTCATATTTTTCTCAGCTTGATGTATTTGTCTCGAAAGTATAACAAGGAATCCTGCAATTTTCCCCATTAAACAATTTTTGTTACAATTAAAAAGATTTCACATGGTCCAGACTAATAATTATGACAATCACGCCTAATAGTCCCATAAATTTTTTCGCGCGTGAAAATATTGTTATATCACATAAATTAATCATTTTACCAATCAAGACAAAAGCATTTTGGAAAAAATGTGATGTACACGGATAAACACGCGTGACATGAGGAAGTTACAGAGCCAGGCTCACTGGCAGTTTTATTATATTTAGATATATTTGAGTGACAGTTGGCACACCTAGTGTATCGAGTTAGTCCATAACAAGATTTGCCGCTAACTTTGTCACGTAGCGAGCATTGTAAGCGGCCCGATTCTGTGCCTCACAACAGACTCCACGCTCATATCTGTTCTGGCTTAGTTACCACCGCAACTTTGTTGAAATCGTCAATTTGTCTTATCCAATTACTCGTAGTAGTAGTGTAGTATTCAAGTATTGCTTTTTTAGTTATATGCATGACGAAACATACGTAATCTGCATCAAAAATATTTGTATGTCTGTTTTGTTTGTACGAACTAATCTTGGTATTGGTTTCACTAATTTGAATAAAACATTAATGCAATAAAAGAGCAAAGCAATGTAATTATTTCCTTGCACTCCTGCATTTTATTTACATAACCTTGTTTCTGAGCAGTGTTGCCCGAATGAGGAAGTTGTAATATCTCCGGTGCCTCTGGAGGGACAGACACCGTTCCCTCACGTCGGCGCGCTCACGCGTCACGCACGGCAAAGATCCTCACGTATCTTCGTAATTTATTTGCCACCCTGAGTGGAATCATTCTAATTACACACTACCATCTTATACTTACAAGTCATACAGTAGTTGTATGAATTTTATCTCGCTGCTGGACGTCTCAACTCTTTTACCAGATTTAAAATAAATGTAGGTATGTATATAATTTTTTTATTTAAAAAAAAATGTTATTTATCACGGCAGAGTGGCACACGACAAAAAACAATGCACCTTTAGCATTACCTTTAATATTCTTGTAGGTGATTACACTCAACAATTATCCAGCAATTTTTATAATTCTTCTGCTTCAACAACACCGCAGCATTAATATTATGCTACTCTGAATAAAAAAAATAATGCGTAGCATATCTTTACAAAGAAACTTTTCGACTACTCGATATAAATATTTCATTGTCATAATATGCAGTTATTCATTAACTTTACGTTCAACAATCGAATAATGAAAATGACTGGTTTGGACCTGTACTTAAACATAAAATTTGTGTGCACTGCAGATATGTCTACAGTGTAGAAGACGTATTAAGTAGCAATTCTTAATTTGTACTCTGGTTACATTAACGAAAATGGCATAAAACGTTTCCATTATTTTTTGCGTTATTTTAAATGTGCTTGTAATTTAAATATGGGTATAGATTATAAACGAATATAATCTTCTTGGATGAAATCCGCTAATCTCTCACCGACGGCGATGGTTGCGGCTGCGGTGTTCCCGCGCGGGAGCCTGCGCAACACGGACGCGTCACCCACACGCAACCCCCTCACTCCTCGCACACGGAGCCTCTCATCCACAACCTCCCCCAACGCTGCCGTTCCAACAGCATGAAATACAGAGTTTGTCATGTGGCGAACGTAGCATTCCCAATAACCAACGTGCCCAAACAGAGGGCACCCTTGCAATTTCAGCGGCAAGAAGGAAGCATTATGCTGCGTGAACGCCGGTGTTAGCACCAATTGCTCTAATATATTTATCGATTTAATAATTTCTTCCACGTCTCTTTCATCAGCTAGGTAATTAGGCATGATGGCTGGAGGTACTAGTGGATCGGCACTGCTCAATCGTATCCATCCTCTAGATTTTGGTTGCAATAAAATTGGTAAAACTAACAACAACGCACTATTTCTGTTAGCAGCAAGAATCTGATCAACAACTTCTTCATTGTAAAATCGCCTTAATTTCTGTGGGGCAAAATGTATTAAGTATCTATCAATGTACGAAAAAATTACTTGGACAGTAGGTATGTCACACATGGATCCATTTTCTAACTGACGTATCTTAAAACTATAGCAGTTTGTGTTAGCAAAAGCTACGATATCTGATACGCCTACCGAAGCAAAGGGCCCATTGCGATTAATAATCCACTGGATACCTTCTAGACCTAATTCTACCAGCCAAGATATATTTACATCGCTTTGGGATACCCGATCTACTTGGATGATCATGACGGGCAGAACGTGGTCGCTCATGTCTTGCCCCACGGGCAAATTAGCACGTACAGGAATATTTAACTCTCGCAGGTGGTCAGCAGGTCCTATTCCAGATAGCATTAATAATTGAGCTGAACCCACAGTGCCAGCGCTCAGTATAACTTCATGTTTCACATAAATTTTAATAGCCCTGTTATTATGTTTGCCTCTTACAACTATTACTCCACGCGCTACATTATCTTCGTCGATGATCACTCCTGTGCATCTCATATTCGTTGTTACTTTAAGTTTCCTCTTAACATCTACATTATTTAGGTATGCAGTAGCAGTGGAAACCCGTTCACCTCTATAAACAAATCCGAGAGTTCGCGTGACTCCAATTTGTGATTTTGCATTTACGTCAGGATTATAGGGAAACTTTAAAGACTTGAAACCTTGCAATATTCTTTGACGCCACGGATTATTGGATTCTCCAAAAAAACCTATATCGACGGTACCCATCGTGTTGTGGTAGGGATATGAGGAAAGGGGAAGACGATGCAAACTTTGCATGCCCTCGTACCGCAGAAAATAAGGTTTTAGTTCTTGCCAAGACCATCCGGGAATATCGTAGTCATAGTCGAGAGGATTACCGCGCACGTACATCATATAGTTGATGCTGGTGGAGCCGCCCAGACAGCGGCCGCGGCTGAACCGGCAGCGCCGCTTCAACGACGACAAGCAGGACTTATTGTTCGGTATCGTATCGTAGAACCAGTCGATATCGGAGCCCAGCAGAGACATCGCTGCATCAGGAATCTGTAAATCAACATGCTTTAAAAATCTATTGCAAATAGTTCAACACGCAGTAATAGCTGAAAAAGATTATAGATATTAATTTAAAAATATTGCCTTTGTTAACAATCCCGGTTTACCACCAGCTTCTACCAATAAGACCCGGTGGCCGGCGAGCGCCAGGCGAGCCGCCACGGCGCTGCCCGCAGCTCCTGCGCCGACCACTATGTAGTCAAAAATAGCTCCATCTGCCGGAATTATATATCATCTTTTTTATGTTGCTATGTATCATATAGTTACCCACTATAAATAGTGATTAGCTCAAGGGTTAGAAATTCGGTGTCTCAATCGAGGAGTCCGAGGTCTGAATCCCTGGCACACCGATGGTTTTTCAAAGTTGTGTGCGTATTAGAAATGATAATTTGCTTAAAAGGTGAAGGAGGACATCGTAAGGGAACACGTTAAAAAGTCCTCAAGCATGTGTAAAGTCTAAATCAGCACTTGGGCAGCGCGCTGGCCTGTGGCGTAAACCTGTACGAGACCCGGAGCCAGCAGTGCATTATTGTGAAAAAGTTCGCTCTTCTATATTTTGGTGGGAAATATTTAGTCAAACATATTTCTTGTTTACCTATAGACATTACATTTTCCAATCTAGTGTTCAGACATCAGGCGCACATCAGTAATCTATTTGGAATCAGGATAGAATAATGTATCGGGATAATATATTGATTACAATATGATACAACACGATCGCCACAATAGTTTGGTACTTGACTTTGTCTGTATATGAAGATCCACTATAGTACTTCAATGTAGTGGGCAACATCAAACATCAAAATAAATGTCTAGATTCCGATATATTTAGTAATCTTATTAATAT
>DWRA01001316.1:0-17599 GCA_018250295.1 Spathilepia clonius
AAGGCTTTGCAACTTAGTACTAGGGTAGGGTAGCAGGGATTTCAATGCATCTGTGACCGAGCGCAGGTAGGACTTTTATCTAATCTGAGGTTGATTACAGATGCCACAGGACGGCAATAGCCACTTACCACAGATAGCAGTCCACCATGCTCATTTGCTATTTCCGTAATGTAAAGAAAACTTCTAGTACACGTGGCGTTAAAAACCTATAGTTCGATACTTCGTTACGTACCAAAACAGACTTTATTAATTAAGACATATTTTTTAATTTCAGAATATAAATTTTGTTAGTAAGGAACAATTTTATGAACAACGTACTTAATTTTGTAATACATATATATTTACAGGAGTACAAAGTTACAAACGCAGTTGGTACCTATTACTACATATATGTAGGCAACAGAACTGAAATTGCGGGAAGTTATGATGTGGCGTAATAACTCGTAGGGCAGTATTTTGAATATATAATAAAATTTAATCGTTTTATAATATTACATTGGCAATAATTACATTGAATACCGTCTACCTTAGATTATGGAATGAAAACTGTATCAATGAGGTACCTTATTTCCGAAACCGTATAACAAGTAATCGTTGTTTCTTCCCTCTGTGCAAATAGATTTCGAAACAATAGTTTTTCTTGTCACGAAAACAAAGAGTACATTCAGGTAGTCTTTTGAAATATCTTTATGGCATTGTCTAGGTTGTCTAAGTATATTTGAAAAGCGTCTCCGACGTAGTATGCAGTATAAATATATCGAAGTTTACCTTTTATTTCAGTAAATAAACAATATCCGGCAGCGGTTGAAGCATGCATTCAGAGTATGTAGTCGTATGTAATATGTTTTTAGTGAATCAAATTACTTATTTGTCTGCTGAGTAGGTTTAATAGTTACATGAGCCCTTTTGTTTCTTATTTAATGGACCAAGTATTTTTTTGAAACCACCTATATGGACGGTATTCATCTAATCGAATATCAGAGGTGTATTCTTAATTTTCCATCTGCGTGTTTTGTTTGTAGGCCAATTAATATACATAATTTGTAGGTTCTACATTTTTTATTTTGAGTCATTTTAGTGTTTACATAACACGAAGTATAATATGCACGCGTTAACGTCTACACTCACATAGCAGTGAGAGTAATGAACTAATTGCGCCCGCACAAATTCTAAATAAGCGCCCCCGCAGAATATCTGTTTCAAAAGTTAAATGAGCGATCAAACGCTCCATACTGCATACATAAAATCACCATTCCCAGCGATCTCAGCCTATCCCTTCCCCGAAAAAGTGCGGACGCAAGCAGTAGCAATTCGATGCATCCAGTCGCTAAAACGCGCGTTTTATATCGATCGTATCTAGTCGCTAAAACGTGATGCTGCAATTGCCAAAACGCGAACCACCGCAGTAAAATATAGTCTGCTGGGCGATTTATATCGAAGGAAGGACTTTTATTGAATTCAAACTGGAAGTTAAATTCTTGCATTTACCTTCCTTTACTGAAGTCAAATGCAGCCAGATTTTATAAAAGGATAAGTTAGAGCCACTGTCTCTTTGGGTCCGAATATTGCACCCCAAGTTCTAAGCACTTTGCGACATTATGGCAGCCGTCCATTATGCAAAACTCATCCACACACTAGCAAACCGCAGATGGTGCTTGGTAAACAACGTATGTTCGAAATATAGCTACAAGTTATGCATAAATAACAATAAAACATACATGAATACGTAATGGTATTAGTATTTTATCAAATAAGCTTATATTTCAGTAATATACTTACAAATGGCGGGTTTTTTAATTGATGTAAATAGCAAACGAGTATACAACCAACTTGATATTAAGTGGCTACTGTCGGACGTCAACATTTCTAATCCACCCCATCTAAGAGCAAAATACTACCTGAGGTCGATAATTGATGCGTTGCTACCCCTGAGAACTAAGTTGGACCGCTTCGGAAAAGTATAATTTCCTTACCACACCCTTGACGCCACGACACAGCAACGCTTGGCACTGTTGTTATTAGGCAGAAATAGGTGTGACGGTGGTGCTGCCAGAGTCGAATCACAGGTTTCTACTACCTTCAAACTTATGTTTACATGACACGTTGCATCACACACACACAAATATCGTTGAGAGGCTCAAATCTGGCTTGGCCCGAGACCACTACTGCTCTATGCGATAGGCTCTCGACCTAATCCCACAAACCTGTACATACCGTAAGTGCAAAGATACCTAGGCAGATTACAGTCTAGGGATTTAACCCGTACATCCCTGTAACGTTCAACATACGATAGTTAATGTACACAAATAGATAAAATTGAAGTGTCTGTTTGTAATTTCAGAGTGACTACTTTTTTCACGTGTTATATTAGCTTTACTTGTAAAGCTTGTAAAAAAAGACATTAATTAAATTTTCGTCTGTCTATTTGTACTGGATAATCTCCGAAACGAACCGGCTTGACCGATTTTCGCCGGACTTTTACATGCAGATAGTTGGCGCTAAAAGGAATAACTTGGCTACTTTTATTTTAGAAAAGTATTCGCGGACAAAAACCCGTTAAATCTAACGGGCCATTCCATTTTGTTAAACCTTTTGAAGATATGAAATTTCGGTTATACATAGCCCATATTTTTTAAAACACGGCCGAAACCACGCCGCACTGCTAGTGATATTTAAAATTGAAGTGTTTATGAAAGAACATCATTACCATGTTTCACACAGCAACAATTCGATGTCAATTAAAAGATGTAAGGCCAATATTCCTACATTACGTTCGTCATACAAAACTTTGTTACTTTAGTTAACAAAGCAGAGTAGTGTCCTATTCTCTACTCGATAGTAATTTGATATCAATCAGATCAGATCTACTATTCAGTTATTTTACTGTGGACATAAATTCTTCGATGCTCCTGTTTAATATCAGTCTTCAATTTTCATTATAACCGGTGCTACAGTGTGGACGTTACCAGGATCCAAACTATGAATTCCTTGAAAATTTTATCTTCGTGGTACTATTTAATAACACAACAATGTTTACGACTATTTATGATCTAATTGATGAATATGGACTCCTATTCTGAGCATGACTATTTGGCTGTGTGTACTATTGAGTTATGTGTACTGAAATCATGAAACTATACACACTATCCCATACACACAATACGTCAACTGACTAACCAAGTCATCCTTAATTACCTACTGTTACACGAAATCTGCATTTGATTATGCTAGGGGCCGTATATTGCCACCGGTCATTTAACTTTAATGCGTTAAACCTACCTGCCAGCTTGTTATGTTACGTAGCTAATTCATTTTCTACAGAAAAATTTAATTAGTAATATTTATAGGTAGGTTATAATAAAAAATATATTAATTGTATATATAACCAATTAGCACTCATATGAACTCTAATTACATTTTTCTTTGATACTATGTTACCTCCTATAAGGTATTCGCTAATACTATTCTATTTCTGTATTTCTATATAATTTCCATACACATCAGTTGAATATTTGGTATTAAATCACAGTAAAACGGCGTTAGTGTAGGGATAATTCGCTCATACTGTCAGAGCTTCCGTGGCGCAATTGGATAGCGCGCTCGGCTTCTAGTCGGGAGGTTGGTGGTTCGATCCCACCCGGGAGCATTGTACATCAGCACTATGCTTTTGTTTTTTTTTTTTTGTATTATGCACCTATTTTGTACATTTTCTTTATTTATATTCCCACAAGTTTCATACATGTAATGAAACAATAATAAAATTTATGTTAACTACTATTATACTCGGTTAAGTTTGGAATTCCCAAAAAAAACAAAACATGATTCTTTTATTTCTACCAAAATCCTATAAATTGAATTTCACATATATAATTATTTGTCATCTTGTATCTTATAAAAACTTTAACCTCTAGGTCATCTCTTTTGAGGTGGGATTCTCAAGAATCTTTCTTCAACATCCATATTTGACAAAAATCGAAGGATTACTTAAATAATAAACTTTAATTACTCAGTAACAGTTCGGTTTTCCAAAACATTGATACATATATTTCATTATTTTTAAAGAAATAGTAATTGTAAAAATAACTCTGGATCTTTCACCGTACTGCTTTATAATACCTATAGATACAGCTACTTTGCAATCACCGATCACAACACACGTTTAAGTGAAGTAATTATTGCTGTATTTGATACGCTACAAATAATCAGAAATAAAGTTTAGGTATTATGAGCCTGGCGTCATGTTACTACACGTTTAAAGTTTTAAATAGACTATTCCCACTTTAGTTGGCATGTAACACTCCCTACACTTGTACATGCACTTTGCACGAGGCCCTACATGCGCCCCTAATAGCTTGGCTCGTGGCTTGCTTACGATGCTTGATTTATCGTGTATTATAACCACATGGAAATCACAATTAATTGCTGCCATTATCAATAATATATAATTATAAAATGGTATATTTCACTTCAAGGTGCTTCAACGTCCAAAATAACTACAATATGTTACCATTTGAATATGAAATAGCAATGGCGTACTTGTTTGCTAGTATACCTTTATATGTAATTTATGTAAATAGATGAATAAATTTTAACGGACCTTGTGTAATCTAATAATTCCTGTAAGACTATTTTATATAAAAGAAGATTCCATGGCAGTTTTAATGTATTCTTATTATTTCGGTAAAACTATCCTTGTACAATAAAAGATCAATTAACAGCTCTTTTCTTTATTTTCTTCGGCAAATCTTTCTCTGACTTCTTATTCTCTAAAACAATATCCTTCTTATTTTTATTCAGTTTCTCGTTAGACTGCTACCCATCAGTACTCAATCTGGTTCTTATTAATATAAAACCATTAAAACTTACAAAACATACCACATAAATTAGGTATATAAGTCCATAGTAAGACTTCATAGAAGTGTGGTGTTTTTATAAACTCGTTCAATTTAACGTGTAAGGTATAATACTTAATTTAGATATAATGAAGCATTTTTCGCTAATTTCTAAAGTGTCGGTATCGCCCTGTATATACATACATATATACATGCAAAGTGTCATGACCTTTGGTTTTACCAACATAAATTTAGCAGATTTAAACTTTCGGGGCCTCTAGTGTAAAAAGTGATTTTGTACTTTGGCTATTACACATAGAACCCATCGATTTACACATTTCTACTTTACGACTAAATTTTCATTAATATCTAGCAAAGCGTGTCAAACAAATGCCGGGATAAATAAAATAATATGTATATCCGGCTTCACAAAAAGGAATCTCCTTATCTTTCTGTCGTAAACACTGGAATAAGAACCTACAAATTTTTACAAAAATGAAACTGGAATAATAAATGAACATTGCTAAGGTATCTAATCACCATCCCAGACCCCTTCAGCCCCCATCAAAAATAAGCGGATCAAAAACCACCCAAACCCTTTCGGAGCTTACGTTATACTTAAATGACCTTTAAGTATCAATGAATTTATACTACCGTACAATAAACAGTGCTAACGTAGTGCAGAATTATATTTCAATGAAAGAATTAAAATCAGATAAGAACTATCTGTTTTCAGGCGCAGGTGCGCGGAAAGGGACGTCCGCACTTCACTTAGCTCGCAGCACGAGCACTTAGCAGCGTCTCGTTTTATTAAATTGTATAGTACAGCTGAAATGTCTACAGTTTATATAACAGAAAGATATCAAGTTTATTGTTCATTTATTTTTTGAGGAGTTATTTGCACCAAACGAACGAACAAAACGACGTGCGTGAATATTGTATTGTCTTTTAGATAAAATGACAAAAATTCAAAAATATAAGCAATGTGTAATCCAGCTACAACGGCGTATATAAACAAATATCATATAAATAAGATACACAACAATTATAGTTTTATTAGTATAATACCATATATTTACCTACATCTACAACAGGTATTTGAATCAATAATATGAGCACAATGTGCTTTAAGATTCAACCTAGTGGAAACAACGCCCTTCGCTCCATTACACAATACAGTTTAAGCTCTAGATACCGCAAATGCTCCACAGATTACTTCCTGTTCGATACGGCGTTATATACAGCGAGACATTTCCAGTTAAAGATAGTACCCGTGACTGCATAATATGTAAAAACTGCATATCTGATGTCTTTCCAGATATTGGTTTGTCTCCTTGGTAAATATATTAATAATGTGGTCTAACTGCATTGGACACATTTTTTTTTATTATTGTTAGCCCAGTAGTCGTAATCACAAAACGTAAACGTAACGTAAACAAACAAAAACAAAAGATTCTGAACTGTTTTGGATATACAGGCTATATGTAGGCTACAATGTCATTAACTAATATCAATAAAACGATTTTCTTATACGAAAACAGCCCGAATTATTTGACAAATCATCTTGGCATAGGGATAACCTACATCTACGTCATTATTAAAGACCTAAATATTTTTAAGGTTCCGAACCCAAAGGGTAAAAATCTAACCTTATTACTAAGCTTCGACTGTCTGATCAAACGGCACAAGGCTCTATTTCTTTAATCTTAATAGATATACACTCGACATTTTTACAGTACGTATTGCTAAAGCCACAAAAATGCCAAAATAATAAATAATACCCGCCAACTGCGAGTCAGACTCGCAGGCGAAGGGTCCCGTAGCATTATCATTAAATAGCAGCAGACAAAAACAACTTTGAGACTTTGAGACCGACTTTGAGAAAAAAATATTTTAGAAACCTCCATGTCATTTTTGAAGACTTTTTTTTATAGACACCACACACGTGTAGGTAAGATGATTTTTTTTTTCAGATTTAGTTCCATTCATGGGGAGCCCACCTAAATTTAATGTATTTCTATTTTTGTACATAATTCGGAAAACTATTTACAGAATACATTTACCTGAGAAGTTTCAACTCTGTAATTTTAATAGTGAGTTTCCGAATAAAGTGGCTGTAGCATACGGACAGACGGACAGACAGACATATCGAATCCATAAGGGTTCCGATTTTTGCCATCCATACAAGAAATCCGTATTTTCCGGTTCAGGATTTTCCGTACTAAATACTGAAACGGAATATGAAGACAGTTTAAATTTTTACAATGCATTTTAATACTATGGCCGCTTTATTATAAATCCTTTTTTAACTTAAATATATTTTTATTTCGTTGAATTTTGTGTTAGGAACATTTAGTGGTACGGAACCCCTTTGTGTGCAAATTCGACTCGAAAATGGACAATTTTTTACGATAAAAAGCCTCCCCAACACTCAAGTGAAAACGGGAAACCGTGAAAGTCGGCTTATGACACCCGTTAAAATAAAAATATTTCTAGCTAATGGGGATGGAGAAATATTAGTGAAACAGGAAATTTTTTGGACAAATTTACTCCTGACTAACAGAACTTGGGTTTAAATCCCTTTTTTTATTTTTCAAAAAATCATAAGGACATTCCTAAGTAGGGCATTCATACATTTGATAAAGTGGTTGAAAGTTATAAGTTATATCTTATTATATATTTTCTACTTTTTTGTTGGTTATCAAGGCAATGCAAAGTTCAGTCTACTTGCTCCACGTTTCGAATGTTACGGCTTCCCCTATCGTACCTATTCCAAAAAAATGAGAGGTAACTTCTCTAACGAGTAGTCTGCGTTTTTATGCCTAAATTTTATGTATATGCATGTATGTGTGTGTCATGTCTCTATATATCACTTGACAAATGTGAGATTAATATTTAAGTTGAGGTTAAGTTCGAATTTTTCTAGCTTTCAGTCATACTCTACGATGTGTTGAATTTACAACACTGCGAACTGGAAATATAAAAGCTTTCTAAATATATAAAAAAAATATGCATAGAACGCTTGAAAGACCTTCGATTTATCTCACAATACTTCTTAGTCATGTGATTACACCATTAATAAATAGTTGACATTAAAACAAATATTCTCTAAACTGAAAACACCTGAGAAACTGAAATGTAGAGCAGTGCCTAAACACAATGTTTCAGAAATAAAACAGCACACACACGCAAGGTTACAGGAAATGAGGCTCCAAGTGTAGTAACAAAGTTCATTAAACGCTTGCCGCGTGTGCCCAGTTGTAGCCAGCGTCTGGCGTACACCATCTGTCTGCTGGAGCTCTCTACCCTTACCACGACGTGACTGAATGCTCATAAATAGTAATGCCCCCATTCTGACATTTGCATTTTATTTGAGGTATATTTTCGACTCCACACACGATATATATAGATATCTATTTAATCGTGGATTAAACAAAGACTGAAGATTATTTTTAGGTATAGCCAAATAATTATACTTTAGTGACTAGCTGTTCCCCTGTTAAAAGTAATTTGTTAGCGTAAAGGTTTTATAATCTTCTTTCAAAGGACAATACTCACGACTTAAGACTTCAATAGAGTATCTTTATAGGTTGAGCGAACGAGTTGGATACAATTCGATGTTCGAGTTACATTGGTAGAAGGGAGTCATAGTCCTTTAACGGTGTAAGGTCGGCACGAGGTTACGACGATACCGATACGACATGCGCCGAGCGGTAAGCGCTAGTAGTTTGATTCCAACGTGCTCCCCACACCACCGGTCCACCCTTCTCCCGTCGCGGCCCACGGGAGATATTTCATTCAAACTTTATACTGCCCTGTTGGAAAACGCTACTCTCGTGAACCTTAGAATACACGATACTATAGCATAACACTGTACCGTAATCTTGTTATTATTTATGTGCCCGACTTTTTACCCTTGGCTTTGTAGTTACAATTTGTATACGTGTACGATCCCTCCAGCTGTTTCCTTTATATATTCTGTTTATATTTCTATGAAGCTTTCAAGATAACTTTTACCACACCACAATTAGTATATTGATAGAATAGATAAATGCAAATTAGTTATTCATAAGTCGTTGTCATGTTAGATATTAACATACGTACTTACTAAAGGTGCTTTCTGAGATAATCGTGAAAAATGGCTCTAATATTCTGAACGTAACAAGAATAATTTGTCCCGCGCCATAGCACTCTCCTAGATAGACAGAAAATAGAGATCAACTATAAGAACCATTTATTCTAGAGCTTTCTATTAGTAAGTAAATAAATTAACTGTTTTTACTTAGATATACAAAAAAATGGGTGCCCTTAGTGCATGGGTGCACTTAAAAGCATTTCCTTCTAGACTACACAAAACAAAGAACATAGAAAGACACAGATAAGACAAAAGGTTGCAAGGAGACGTCAATAAGTAATTGGCAACAACAATCTTCAATAGATTTTAATACTTTTTTCTGTATAAAGTGCCAGATTTTTTTCCATTTAAAGTGATGTTAGCCGTTTGTGCGCTACCGTAAATTTTAAGCGCCGCGACACCTACGAACCATAAAGCGTTTGCCTTTATTTTACCTTCCTTAGAAAGTTCATAAAAGCAAAAGCAACAAGTTAGTTGAAAATAACATAATAAAGCCGGACTGCTCAAAATTGCTTATGGTCGAAGTTTGCCGCTGTGTGAAGAAAACTCGTAACAATATCTTGGAACATCTTTTATGAAACCGTTGGATTATGTTGATTAAAGTTAAAACATATTATCTATATGGTAATATATTCTAACTATGGTAATATGTTTCGATCAATTCTAACCAAACCAATAACCTAGTAGGATAACTGTTGTAATCATGACTATGGGTATCAACATTACGTCGGAGTGAAAAACTGAGTCTGTAGTCTGAACACTCAATATTTTATCGGGTGTTGTGAAAAATGAAATGTCCTCGACCGCAACGACGTCCTTCGTAGTACATCCGAGGTCACAACGTCGACGTCGCGACGCCGACGTCACAGCGCCAACACCGAATGCATAGTAAGTACAACTACGTTACCGTGTACTATTTATGGACTCAGTTTCAGGAAAGTTCATAGACGCGGGGATTACGGATTAGGGCTACGAAAATCGCTTTTTATTATCCTTTTAGGTATATTTCACAGTTTCATTATATTATTTTAATTTCTTTCTAGTTTTTATTACAGAGCGTATTCTATAAATGTATAATAAGGAGTTGTTACTTTTAAATTTAGAATATGTTGAAAGCGACTCTTCGGAAAAATATCTAATTCAAAAGTCGATAGTGCTGCAGCTGCAGTATGGCGCCACCAGCGTCATACAGTAAGTTTGAAGATAAGAGATGTGAGCCGAATTTGTCATTTGTCCGAATTCCTCACACCGTGTGAAAAATTCGGTATAATTAAGATTATAAAGCTCAGAAACCTGAACGTCAAGTATAATTGCTTTCGAATATGAAATGTGAGTATTCATTTTAGTTGTCTCAAAGCAATCAAGATTGAAATGTATCGATATTCGAATTTGCGTCGATGTTTTATGGGTTAGATTCGTAAAAATACCATTAAATTTCTTTAGTATTTCACCCCCCGGATAACAATTATAGATCAAAAAGAGACTTACCTACATTTTTTTACCAGTTAATGATAAGATCGAAACCCAAATCTGCTTGTAAAGTAAAGTCAACTTCGTTGCCTCTGTATTAAAGAGTAGGCACGTACTGAAACTGTACGAAAGTCATTTGAGTATGTACACGTTAGGTGTCAGGGGGAAGTGGAGGATTGAATATATTCGTGGTGTAGCTAATGTATGTACGGATATAGCTTTCCTTCTTTGAATACGAAGCAGGTTCATTTTAGTGTTTCACAGATTTGCATGAAATCTCCTCATCTGGATACATTACCTCCAAGGAGAAATGTACTGAATAAATAAGTTTAAATTTGAATTGTTTTCTTTTAAGGTTCCTTAAATTTTAGAACATAGCGATAAACAAATGGTTATTGTAATTCTAGAAAGGTATGTCAATCTAAAGACCTTATGTGCTCAGTCAAGTTTACTGATGAAAACAGTTTAATACCCTAAACAACTTTAATATTTTTATGATAGAATCGACAAGGAGCAAATGGCGGGCGGAAAGTTACTATAAAATAAGGTTAAAAGTAAAACGAAACTTCATTATTCCCTTGGTAAAAAAAGACAAAAGGTTTGTTCCAGAAAGAATTATCAGAGAATGCAGTTTCTTTAAATTGCGTTGCACTTAAATTCCCTACTTTGTGGAACTATAAATTTGCACCAGTGCCAACAATGCTTTTAAATTCCGCTGCAGATCTCCAGGCACTACCTCTGGGCTCACCCAGTTTCATCCCGTCGTTACGTTGATTATCTATACTACTAGCTAATTCTCCTGGTTTCACTTGTACCTACGAACATAAACCATGGCAAGAATGAGGGAAAACGCAAATGAAAATCTGGTTACGGTATTATTTTTAAATCGTGAATAAGCTCTGCTTTAGAGGTTGTTGTTACATATTTTTATTATTATTTTTAATGAACCTTGAAAAATGCACTGACAGGAGACATGACTCAAAGTTCCTATTTTCTAAAAAGTTTCGTTTCATTCTGCTGAGATAGAAGGTACCTAAGCAACTCTAAGCGGCTTTGGAAAAGACCTCTATCCTATAGCAAGTATTGTCTGTTGTTTTTAGGTAATTAACTTAAAATCACGAGAATGTATTTATTTATATATAACAAAATCCACAGCTGTATTAGCTCAAATCTATCAGCTATCAGCTTAATTTACAAATAGATGTCTTGTATAATATTTGTTACAGCCAATTATGGATTTACAATTTATGAATATACAAAAGCATACGCATACGAAAAAACAAACGCATACACCGTATCCTGATTGCGTGGGCTCGATACGGTTTCAGGGAATAAAACAAACATCAAGTTAATAACTAGGCAATAATTAATTGATAACCGATTTATGGTACCGATTTATATTTACAGACATCATACGGATCGACGCAAAAGAAAATCATTTTGATCCATACTATGTCTATGAACCTTGATCTTCCGTAGTACGACCAAACAATGTATAGAAAAGATTATCTGATACGACACGTTCAATGGGGAAGGAAGGTGCTCGAGTGACAACCAAGTTTATTCCAAAGGACCAGGAGGACCTGGAACTAGGAAATAGGAATTTTCGGCAGTGAATGTTAAAAGGCTGATGGATGGAAAAAAATCAGGACTTATAACTACAAAATAAATACTAAGTCATCAGTAGACAAAATTTAATAAAATATATGATACTTAAAAATAACGGCTCTTTCAGAATAACATTGTTTCCAATTCTAATATGGATGATCAGAACAATCCAATCATTATTCACAGCCATACTATATTATTTCTAAGTATATGTTTTTAAATTTAAAATCTGCAATAAAACAATGCTTCTAATATTCTTCAGCACCATTTTTTTCTTTACAGGAAGAGACTTAAAACACTCTCGAAACAGAATATAACGATTCAAGCTACTTTTTAAAATTCAATGATTTAATAGCTTTAGCTGGGTGTTTATAATCCGCCTTTACGTAATGGACACTTATATAGAAGCAACATTTAAATTCAAACTAGCCATTTTCACAGTACAGCATGGGTATTTTAATGTTATGAATTCTGATTCATATGGATTGCAATCAGATTTAGGACTTTCCATTACCAGTTATATTACAAAATTAATAATGAATTTGTTTAAATATAATGAACTCATATTAATGTTATATATCATAGGTACTTATTGCTTTGAGGGAATTTATATAAAATGTTGCGTGATCCTACACCACACATATGATTACTTTTATGTGTTATATTTCTAAATAAATGTACCATTACTCTATCTTCTCCGTCTGTTAGATATACTCTGAGGACTTCGATAAGTTAACATTTGATAATAAAGCAAAATTGTTACTCTTACAAGTGGCGTCGAAGCTGTGGGCAATAAGCTATAATTAATAAATGGAGGATATTGTAAACATGTTTCCGAGGTTAGGTCCCACGAGCACCAGCTTTGTAGAGACGATTGTAGGAAGTCGAATTATCTCGGCGAATTAGGGTTGACATTCAAAACACCAGTTAGTATCTAAGCGAATAAAACATCCAAAAATGCATAATTACACCAGGAAAGTGTTCTTACTTTGACCGTAGTGGTATCAGGTGCATCAGTGTTACGAAATTCGTAAACACGAATGCAAATCAACTACTAATATTCCATAATTCGAATGAAAATTTTCTGAAATTAGCCAGCTTTATTGGTAGCGCCTATTGCACGCACATTATAATTCCCGCTTGCAACCTATTTCAGGAATCCGAACAAATGCAAAATGAGCCAATTGGTTGTACATATATTCATTTATTAGTAAAAGTGACACACGCCTCATGATTGGACTGGATGGCACCAGTACTACGTCTATTTCTGATCTGAAAAGTGCGGGTACACAGAGACCGTTACACTAAGTGCTCTGACTTAATCTATAGGGATAGTGACATATCTTAAACTGACTTTCGTTATGATTTTAATAATATTTTTAGTTAATTACGGAAGTTACGAACCTCGTACGATGTACAATCAGGACTTTCATAATAAAGAACGACAGCCCTGTCCAAACATTCGCAGCGAGACGGAGATTCGTCTATTGTACGCCCGAATGTTAATTACTGTCGTGTATTTGAGACACAGTTGTATATATTCAGAACTATTGTGGTTTGATCCAAAATTAAGATGGGGTTTGGGGCGAGATAACACACAGCATTGACTTCTAGTAGTCTGTTGAATATCGGTTGATTTTCCAACATCTCCATCAACCTAAAACGACCAACGGCAGCCCTATTTTAATAAAGTAGAAATATCCGTTTTGCAGAAGATGGCCTGCAGAACTTGCGCAAGTAACATGCAAAAATAGGAAATTGTTCTAGCGTTCAAACGTTCACCGATCATCTTGTGGTCTAAACCTTTTTCTGAACATGCTGTTTCATCACATTAATAACTATAACACTACTCGTATATCTACAATAAACGATAGATTACTATGCTCTAGCGATGTACCGGAAATAAAGTGTTACTGAAGCCCACCATTCATTACCATGACAACCGCAGACACAGTGACGGACTTTGTCATTTCCGTACACCCCGTCACCTGAACTCCAGATAACATATTCGTACAATTATAGATTTTGAATTTCACGCCATACTTACTGTGTATTATAGACACTTTTTAGGCGGTAAAACCCTTTGTAGTTCGACTCCAGCGGCACTATATTACTATATTATTAATAACAACAGTGTTAAACGCTGCTATCTTCTGGTTTGAAGGGTGTGGTAAGGGAGACTTACTTATCCCAGGCATTCCAACTTTACTCCTCAGGGGTAGGAACGCATCTGTTGTCAGGTAGGATTCTAGTCCTATCTAGTGTGGATTACAAATGTCCAACGGCCGGCACTTGCCACTTACCATCAAGGGCTGCATGCTCGTTTGCTACTCCATCAAAAAAAAAACTTTGCAAGCAAGATAAAAATATCAAATGTGAGTTTCATTTTCATTCATTCTATTTTCCAGCTACAACCACATTCAAAAGTTACTGACGAAATTCATTAAATTTCACGCTTTGTATAAGCCGTACATTATCGCACTCTCCCTATTCAGGATGTCATCCATAATTATACTACTATAGACGTTGCAACGTTATGGTACCATGTATGATGACCATTGGCTATCAGTCGCAATTTCAGATAGGTACGTGTCGAAATAACAGCACTCATTGAACCGTACGTAAACTGGCCTTTGTACGTTAATCGAACAGAACTCGTTCAATTCATTGCTAAATCTGCTTATTTCAAATTTAATGAAATATTTTGAAAATTACTGCAATATAACAGCAAGCAATAATAGATAAATAGTTTATAGGTTTGAACTCCTGAACACGAATACATTTCACGAATTATTACGTAACCATTATTTATTAATACAACACTATCGCGTCTTAAACCTTGCACAGAAACGGAATAATACGCGAACCTCAAAACTTGAGCTCACGTAGTGTAGACACTGAAACTCCGGAGCCCGCTTTACTGGCAACGTTAAAACGTACAAAAAGAACTCATTGTGTCTTGGCCTCCGACCAAAAGGGGGATTCTTCGTTCGTTCGTACACCTATATTACTTTTGTACATTCCCCTATAACTCCAATTCGCTTTAAATTCTGTGTGTATTCCTTTCTTTTAAACTCTGTTACTTCCTAGATACTATTAAATTCTGATACCATTAATACAGTCGTTATAGTTAGTTAAAACAAGGCCTTGGTTTATTTAACTTTTACATAACTTTACACATATTTTATGTTGATCATCGGATACATGAATTACGTGTAAAATTTGTCTGCTTAATTCAATATTTCATCAGTTCAATCTGATATCCATTTTGTGTCTAAAATAGCAACAAAAAATATTAATGAAAACTGGTAATATAATTCGAATGATGTTTGCTCTCATTTAAATTCGATTCTACGTATTTGTCGCAATCAACGTGCCGCTCTCGTAAATTGGCGACAAAAAGCGGCTTGTCAGGGGCAGGGCAGTGTTTTCGTGACTACGTCTACGTTAACGCTTACAATTTATTCAAAAGTATCGTAATCATTGACCAGATAGTAAAAAGAGAAATTTATCTATTGTTATCTATCACGGCTTCACGAGCAGATCTTAAGCCTTCAATAGACTTCGCCTTTGCGCAATTCATAGCTAGATAAGTGTTTTGGTTTAAATCTTATTTTATACTTCGAATTTTTTATTCTGAGGGCCAAGTCAAGTACCACGTGAATTGATCTAAAAATTTTAAAATGTTATTTGAAAATCACCGAAAAAATTTATTAGATTATTAAGAAATTAAAAAATTAAAATAAATTACTTGATGGTTATGAAATCCAAAATTTTATATTACCTTAAAAATATCCCAACAAACCTTTTTTTATATAATAACCAGTATATGGCATAGCGTTCATGTCGAAAAAATAAATTTACAGAAATCTCAAATTTCCACCAAAAATCTCCGAACCCACTTATTTAATAGTATTGGAATAAAAAAACATTGAAAGCATCTTAAACTTCCACTTGTAAAAAACAGGTATCTCGACGAACACCTAGCTATTTTTACTAAAATATTATTAATAAAACGTAATAATAATCAGGATGCTCTGTCGATTACTACTAAATCAACTTCACCGTTATTTCAGTTATACTTACTCCCGCACCATTCAGGCTGTGATGTTCTATGTACCTATGTAGCACGACAAATTGCATTAGCGCATTAGAAATTCGGTTTCAGTGCTAGAGTAAGTAAAGCGGTAACCACTTAACGCCAAGTGCACTAGATGACCTTTTGCAATGATTATGTAACTACATGAGGTACATCAAAACTATGACTTAAGGAAGGAATGAATCTAAGCACATAAAACATAATTACAATATAATATTGTAAAAAATTCTTTATTGTACACCAAAGGAAAGAATTATAACAAAAATAATAGATTCATAATTAACGGCACAATCGCCGGTCTTATGACTAAAATAGGTATCTCTTCCTGACAACCATAGAGTTGGTAAAAAGGAAAAGATTTGAAAGTAAGAAGGTATGGTATACAAATATATAACATACCGCCTTATGTCAGCAGCTTGTGTAAAGATAAATGAAATAAAATATAATATTAGAAGATAGAAGTAAAAGGAGAAATTCACAGACGAGAAGAATGCGATAAAATAATTAAAAAATAACAGTTACAGTGTAAGGTAGAAATTCTTTACTTGCTTTTTAAAAGAATCCAATGATTGTGCGCGGTGGATAACAACGGGTAAAGATTTCCATAGGCGCACAGACACGGCAGTAAAGGATTTACCGTAGAAGGATGAAGAACAAGCAGAAGTTGATAGCGAAAGATTTTCGTTAGAATACACTAAACGAGTGTCGTGAAAGAGATGCAGGTAATGAAAACGCTCCTTTAGTAACAAAGAAAGAATGTGAGTATTCCGACGAAGGTGAATCCGAAAATGAATATAATGAATAAGTTTTGGTTACGCTCAAGTTAATTTAGTTGCTCCTCCGTTAGATCTAGGTAGCAAACATCTGCATAGTCAAGGATAGGATGCCACAGTGACGTTGAGAGCGAGATACGCTACGCTTATAAAAAGAAAATACGCTTCAGAAGTATAACAAATTCCGCAATATTATGTAATATGTATCTATTGAATAACTTATACGATTTGCTTCACCATTGCAATTTAACATTATTTCTTTTCTAATTCCGATATAAAATGAAATATTGTTTTGAGTTCGTGCTGACTTAATGTGCGGGCTGGTCTATATTTTGTATCCGTATGAGATCGCAGATCCGTGCCTCCCGACGATTCATAATAAAATTCATAAAGCTATTTGTTTTCATCTCCGAGTCAATGCAAAATGGAAATTAAAGTGCAGTCAGTGCATGTAGATAGGTACATATTGTGCGGGACAGACTACATTGAAGTAGGTTTTACTTGCGAATTTTAAAAATACCAGTTATCGAATCAAATTAAATCAAAATGTTTTATTCAAAGTAGACTCCTTCCCTTTGAACATCAACAAAGTTTTTTTTTATACATTGGAGTAGCAAACGAGCATGCAGTCCACCTGATGGTAAGTGGCAACTGCCGTCCATGGACATTTGTGATCCACCCC
>DWRA01001317.1:0-17597 GCA_018250295.1 Spathilepia clonius
AAGGTTATCAAAAGTGTTGAATTGTTGAATTGTTTGTTTTATTTTCCGACTCCTCCAGATGTACACCACCACTAAAGGGTTTGATATGATATTATAATTTGCATTGATTCTGACGTAAAACTTCCTCATGTCTTCCCTCTAATTCTGTTTCTTCAGAAATCTTTGTTCAGACAAAAGCTATCAATACAATTAGGGATGCGCCATTAGCGATAGTTTACAAATATGGTAAGCGTACCTATCGCAGATGGAAATTCAATTCAACACTAATCTGCATAAATGTATGCTAAACTTTGACCCTTACAAATTTATCACTTTATGTACGATGACCTTTTAGTATAAATTTCGACCCCTACACATGTATACCACCACTAAAGGGTTTAAACTGATGTAGTTTGCACTGGCTAGTCTGTCATTCCATTTCCATCAGTTGTGACTGTATGGTACAATACATTCAAAATAAATATGACATTTCTCTTGGTAATAATATCAATCGAGAACAACAATTTTCCAAGATTCGCACGAATGATAGAACATAATAAGTATAAGTAACGTAACCACATAACGTGGAAATTCAATACACCTCTAACCCCTTCATGTTGATTGCAAATTCCTATGATAAAGTAGAAATCCATTAAGACAACTCTGTGGTGATTTGTGTCTATTTTGGAGTTTTCATATTTTTGGTGGCTAAGTTACTTCTCCTTGAATTCCGATTCTTACGTCAACTTTAGATTGTTCTTAAAAACCTTATCCTTATTCTTCAAAACATCAATATTATTTTCTCCGAGTCTTAATAATTTTTTGAATCTTAACCGATCACAAGATAAGAACTAACCGTGCACATTTGAGATAATAGTGTCATTTAGTTTTATGAATGTCAAGTACCATTTACAGATTTAATACAGTTCACAACTGACATTACTCCACTTATAAATAGTTACAATTTACGCGCATTATCTAGTGAGGTATATAGGTTGAGGTTGTCGGAAGTTCTCGACAAACGGACAACATACAATAATTTTGTACTGTCTCTATGTTACTCTGGTTCGAGCTACAAGAGGTTTATACTCCAAGATCTGTCACTCGATTTTCTATATCAATGACGTGGAAGCCCATTAGAGTAGCCCGTCCTCAAAATTCAAAGGTGGTACGCTTAATACATAATTAAATGTGATTATATGCATATTAATAGAGATTAGATAATTTATTAACGAACAGGAAAGTTCCTATGTTTCTACTGTTACACTTAACAAGTCTACAAATATTATTTTTAGAATTAACACTACTTTCATTGCTAAAGAGTTTTTAAAATTTCCTATATCGTACTGAGCATAATGAGAGATGAGGTGAAGAAGGGAATCAAATATGATAAGGGAATTGTGGAAGGGGGTTTGAAGAGGACTAGAAAATTGAGAGATGTCAGATTAATACATACAGGAGTTAAAGTTAGCAGAATAAGGCGGAGACACGCACATACATAACACGACACGGCACGGCACGACATAGGTCTGTTAATTCTGAATACGGAAACGTACTTTCCACTCATTGTCGCTTCTTGTGTTTAACTCAAAGCACAATAAAGGAATTTTAAGTTTTGAGGATTTAAGAGACCTGAAGTGCACATGTTTAAAAAATAATTTATATGCAGAAATGTCTTTTTAAATAGATAGAACCGAATTACGGACTATCGAGCCCAACTCTGTAACTTCACTCCTTGTATGATAAATTCTTTCAAGAAAGGATAAGAAAGAAGTTATAAGTAGAATTGAAGGAGGGATGATACGGAAAGCAGGGGTTTAATTTTAGTAACAAAAACAAAAATAGAATTATACGACAGGAATCATGATTTGATGGAATAAGACATGCATAAAGAGAAATAAAATAAATAATATTATAATATGAGTGAAACACATTAATGCCGAAATGGTTAGAAGATAACAATAATTTTCTTATATAACTAACATCTTACACTAATACAATAGATTTCAAATGACCTACCTTAATATCTTGAAATATAGTTGAAAGCCATGGATCAATAATGTGCTATAACTGTGTATTATATTTTTAGTATTTGCTTTAATTTCTGCCACCTTATTGCATTACTTGTATAAATCCATTGTCAAGCTCATTCATACTATCCCCTCATCGCTATAGGTACACAGTATCTGCAATCATCTGCGTTTCTTCTGCTACTAATAATCAATCACTGCAACAAAAACTTTCCAGCGCTTTATTCCTAGTAACCAGCACAGGCGCTGGAGCACTGTCACTGGTTAATCGTTTACACCAATAAAAACTATTTGTGTATGTGTACTTTAAAAACATAGCATAAATACATTTCTATACATATTAATCGTATTTATGGCTATTTTTGTTGTTATTATTCAGCGCCTGCTAATAATGATTAGCCGTTAAGACAAGTGACAACTACAGTCCCCAGGTCATCAGCGCATCTGATCCGGAACATCTATTATTCTTTAAAGTCATATGATATTCATTACTCTACGTTAAGGAGCTCCAATTTTGTAGCTCTTTAGTAATGTAGCTGTGTATTTAATTACTGGTTGATTAGTAGCTGTGTAATTTCTGGTTGGATGTTTCCGCCATAATAATGGCGATGATGATGTTAATTGAGAAAATAGCTATTGAAAATATTTTATATCACCAGTAGGACTTATACTTTTGTACGACTTCCTTAAAAATTCAGCGTTCGCAATATTATTTCCACAATATTTTATTCGCATTATACTTTTTCCACTTTTATTTCTTCTTTTACTCCAAATAATTCAAAATCGTCTGCTCTCCGTTTTTATAATCTTTCAGTTTTTAATTGCGAACTACTGAATATTTATCTATAAAAGAAAATATTTTGTTTACCAATATTTTAGCATTTTACAGCAATTTAGGAAATGCACCAAATTCAGGTAAGAACAACTATTTAATTAAGGGATTTTACAAAGAGCAAACCGGATCGATAAAGTAGAATGCAAAGAACTTAAGAAATTGATAATGATCGTATTGCATACCTACAAAAATTTTAGGAACGAAATAAATAAAACTCACTGTGATAAAGTGGAAATTGCGAGTCGTATGAACGGTTTGCAGATCTCCATATGAATTCCAGCTCATCGCGGCTGTAGCATGTACGGCTCAATCTATCGGGTTCTGTGGACGAACACAGTACCTGCAGAAGCTTATTGGCTTCTGCAGTAGGTTATTTACCTATATCTAACATCGAGATACAACATCTATAATAGTTTACTACTGCTTAAGCAAGTGTATCTTAAAAAGTTACAATGTTCAAGAAATAACAGTTAGTATAATTAACAAAACCTGTGCCGCTAGTGGTAGTTTACAGGCGTAGAACATTTTAAACATTTAGATGGAAATTCTACACAACAGAAGAAAATATTAGTTTGGAAAGTACAATTTGCGATCTGATTTTACAACACAGACGTTTTGTAAGTAAGTCACAAACGAGTATAAGTGTTTTCAGTATTGCTGCTATTAGCCGAATACACCTCAAATGTTTGAAAATCCAGTGATTCTGAAGCGCTAAAAAATGAAACATTTATTAACCGTTTCTTTGAAAATCATCGCTCAAGAAGTTGTTATATGGGATAAGACTTGGTTTGAAAATAGTTATTCTTTAAAAAAGCACCTTCCTCCCAACATAAGGAAGTACTAAAGAAAGATTCTCGAAAGCTTCACGGCGAAAGAGGTAAAATAAGAGTTGAACGTTTATATGGAAGTCTGTCAATTTTAAAATTAGAATTGTGAAATTTTATATTAGGCTTTTGGGTCAAAACAAAGACTGACGTCTAGAAACCTTTATGGAAAATTTCACTCATTTGGAGGCAGCACTTGGGTTCGTAGGAAAAACCTCAGTTTTGAAGTTAGTAGGTATAGATAATTTAGATAAGTTTCGGACAGAAAATTAAAGTACTTAGACGTTTTTGGAAATTCAACCCCCAATAAGGGATTAATATATATATATATTATTTTATGTTATACCTTACGAATACTAAGTTGCGGGCAAAAGTTAGTATTAAATATTACAGTAAATTTAGACATTTATGTGAATTTACTAGATTACAGGGACATTTAGCGGTAGACCTAGATACCAAAATATGTATGACTAATCGGAAACCTTAAGTAATACTTATAATATAATGCTTAATTTAATAGATTGTTAACAGCCTAATACATTCTACACACATAAGTACAATTAATTCTTAATATATTTATAAGAAAAAGGAATAGGGGGGATGAGGATACAAAAGTGCAAAATGATACATTTAAAAATTAATTCTAGCGTAACTCGTACATACCATACGAAATAATTATATCAAAATTTAATAAAAATACATTTAAAAAGGAATCATAAAAGGCACCGTAAATAAAAGACGCCGTCACAGTGGCCAGGCAAAACTGCCGTCATCGGTAACGAATATAACTTGTATCAGCCTTCCGTCGGTGTCAGACCGACTTACTCCAAGGCAATTCTTATAAAGTTATATCGCCAATCACTTCTTTCACTAAATGGTTTCAATGTAAATAAGATTATTGTACGTATTATTATTTGTACGAGTTTTATAATTTATGGAAAGATGTTTGAATAAGTATATAAAAAATGTGCAAAAGGATTAGGATTAATAAAAAGACTGTGAAAACATACGTAAAGCGGAACAAGCGATAGGTAAGTGAAAGTTTACGACACACAAGAGTAACATACAATTTATCCTAAGAGTAACAACAATGACTTTAAATATAAAACAGTAGGTAAATAACCTACCTTATATATCTGCACATCTGCTTACACTGCATCATCCCAGCTCACGTTGAAATATTTGATACTGCCAGAGGGGGTCACCTAAAAAACATTACTGTTAAAAAAGTCACTATGCGAGAAATTCAAAAAACTTACACTTTATGCGTACGTACGTTTACAGTGGCGGCAGTAACTTGTAATCGAGGAAACATGAAGTGTCATTTAAGCAGGCCTGTGGCTGGCCGAAATTGATATGTTTTCTAGCGACGTGTCTGTGTTATGTCGACTAGCGCTGTGGATTAAATTGAGAAAATAAAAATGCGAACCAGACCATAATGTTATTTTGGTTAGATTTGGACGTATACGCCCAATATTTGAAAAGGCGTTTGTTAAAACACTCTAATCTTTGGAGGTTCTAATCCAATTTGAATAAATCTTTTAAAATATGATAGATCATTTGTTCTGATAGGATCCTTATCCTGGTATCAGGCGTAAAGAAATCCCTATGTCTCTCCTTATAAAAGTATCAACATACAAGCAAAATTTGAGGTATAGAAGGATAACGTACAGTAAATAACGTACCTCTTTTCAATATTCTTATAGATGACTTCAAGATTTAACCAGCCGTAAGAACCAGCTGTGAGAATCTTGACAAATGAGTCACCTAGACAAAAAAAGTGTTTATTTTATTTACGTTGCTCGTCAGTTAATTACTTTTGCATTATCATTTATAGTTATTTTAATATCATTACTTCTCATATATAATATTGTGTTAATGTTCACTATTGCTTGAAGGTGATTGTACCTCTTGTGGGTTCCAGTCCGGGGGCACAACGGCCACAATTCTTTGGACTTAATATCAGCAGTGCTGACGCTGAAGGGTGTGGTAAAGAAGACTTATCCGAGGTTTTCTAGCCTGGTCCCCCCAGTATTAGCACCGCGTCGGTGACCGACCTGAGATATGAATCTTATCTGGGGTCGATTACAAATGTATCTGGGCCGCAGTTGCCTCTTACCATCAGACGGACCGCATGTTTGTTTGCCACGTACATCATATAAAGGAAACGAACTTGGAAATTTAGGATGTTTATACAAAAAAATACTTACAAGTGTAATCTTATAACAAAAGGAACATCCAGTCAGTTCGCATGACAGTAGATCTTGTCTGGTCGCAGTTGCCTTAGAGTTATTTGCGCCGCGCCCAACAGCTAAGAGCTAGCTCGTGTTGCTCTGTGGAGTTATGTAGTATCTGCAGAAGCTTAAAAGCTTCTACAGTAGGTCATTTACCTATTCTAACATCTATACACAACACTTATAATTTTATTAATTTTTAAACGAGTAAATTTTATTATTAAAAAGATACAATTCCAAGAAAATTAATTACTAGAACCAGTAACGGCCGCGACGCTACCGATTGTTTACAGACATAACTATTAATAACACTTATAAATGGAAATCCAATTCAACGAAAACAAAGGGTTTGACAGATCCATGAACTTCAGGACATGCTAGTAAACTTAGTGAAGTTTTTGTGTGTGCAATTGATCTTGCCAAGTCACTGCAGCCACCAAAATCTTTGTTGAATTGCATTATTAATTAAATAAGGAAATCGAGTAATTTTCTCATATAATTAATAATAATGTTAATAGATTAATTTAATGAGACAGCATGTCTATTTGCTGCTTGAAGAAATCTCGAGCCAGTCTTCGATAGAGGTGCAACGTTTGTGTCATCTTTGACTAGTTTGTGTCATCTTCTAGTTTATTTGCGAATGGTCGCATGTGTTTAACTTATCTTCCTGTAAATCTTTACTTCACTGATTTAGATCTCATTTATCATTTTTGTTCTCACGATGTTTTATATATATTTTGATTAATACAATTATTATTTACTAATTTAATAACATTAGATAGAGATAAAATACGAGTATATTATTTAATAGACACAGAAATACATCAATATTTGTGATTAATATTATAAAAACCTTAATTAGCACTACCAACACACAGTTGAATGCCCTACACAACAAATAAAGTCAAATAAGAAGAAAAGTGGGGAATAGACAAGATAGAGGGGATATGTAGGATTTAAACAAATTCCAATGTTAAAGGGACAAAATGATAAAAATGACATTTTAATGGAGATAAAATAGTAAAGATGATCTAGTTTGGAAATTACATACAAAACATAAAGTCCGCAAACAATTTTGTTTATATTGGACGCTCACACTGTAAACTTTCGTTTAATAAAACGGTGCTATGTGCATTTTTATAATATGGAAGTAGCAAACGGGTATACAGTTCACTGTCACTGTCACCCATGGACATCTGTTATCAACCTCAGATAGGAATAGAGTCCTACTTGAATTTGGTCACAAATGCAATGATGAGAACTGCCCTGAGGCCAATATACCCCGAAGACTAAGTTGGAACGTCTGATATAAGTTTATCCTTACCATACCCTTCGAACCAAAAGCGCATAATACTGCTATTATAAGTTGCGAAAAATGAATTTCACAGTAGCTACTCTGACTTCCACGTAAGTAATTATTGGCTTGCAAATCTAGGTTTATACAACGCAATATTTTAAAGTGTGAACGTGAACATTTATTTGTACTACACAGATGCGATATACCGTTAGTTTTGCTGGCTTTACTCTTGTATGTGTTTAGGGATGGTAAGGAAATGGAAAATGGGATAGGATGAATGGCATAAAGAAGAACTGACAAGTACTTATTTGACCTATAAGAATAACATACAAATTTAGTAAAAGTTACTACGAATACTAGTTGACAAACTTGATATATTTAACTAGTAGGTAAATAACCTACCTTTATATCCATTTGTGATTTTGTTGAGCTGCTAATGAGATCTGCCCTCGCTCAATTCGATGTTTGTCAGCATCGACTGTGAAAAACAAAATATTTTTAGAAGATTGACTTTGAAGATTGGACTTCAACCTTCGCAATATCGACAATGACAATTTGAATAGCTTTGACTCATTAAGATTCAATTTGGCTGTTCAGCACTTCATGCAATTTGTGCTCTGTTATAATAACGATATCATTGGCATAATATCGACTCTTTTTGGTCTAACAACTTGAAGGTTTGCCCGTACATCCGTGAACATTTTTAAGGGGATTGTTATATGCCTAAATTTTATAAATGCCTGTCATATGCTTAACTGGATTAGTCTTTTAGAATTTTCACGTGTTCTGTTAACCTTTGAGTATATCTTTTCATTAGCTTTAATATGTTGAACACCGTAAAAAGCAATTATTAAAAAGTTTGTCAGATTGAGTAACACAATTCAAAAATATTTACTCACCAATGTGACAGCAGGCCATAGATTCAAATATAGGCAGGTTCAGATGCCGGCTGGTTCAGATAGATGACCACATTGACCTCATCCGAGGTTCATACTCCTGTGCACTATAGACTCGACAGTATATCCGCTCCCATAGTGTTCTGTGAATTAAAAATATAGGCAGAAGCACATTTGCTTCGACTGTAGGTTACTTAACTATTCTAACATCGACACAACATATAGTTATTACATTTTAAAAAGTGAATAATTTTAAAAATTTAAGATTACAATTTTATAACCTCAGACAATTGCCATTTTGAAATAGACACGCCTTTATCCGTAGTTTATATGTATAGACAGGTTGAGATTTTAGGAAATTAGTCAGTGCACTATCAAAAGGTAGTGAGGAGTGTCTTGACCACCTATACATGTATACTACCAATATAGGGTTTGAACAGATGTTACATAGCTTTGCACTGTTGTTTTATCTGCGTTCATTACAAATTTACTTAAGATCTATGATACATTTTTACTAATTCACGTAAGTACAAAACATTTAGTGTAGCAGTAAATATTGATTGACTGTGTAGATAATAAGTCTAACCAAGTTACACTTTCCAGATTGTAGAAGCGTGGCAAGAGTTTTTGCAGTAACAAATATAGTCCTTCAAGTGTGGTTTTCAGTTGGGTGTGTTGCAGTAACAAATTTAGTCCTTTATCGTGAAGTTTCGTCGAATTAGGTGACTTAGCTATTCTTCGCCAGCACACATATGTGTGTGGCGTACAAGTATGCATATCATTGCAACAACACTACAAAACAGATGTAAATGTAATGTAGTCCGTGCCTGGAATAATGGAAGTAACTAGTCTCTAGTAGGTATCTCAACATGAAAATTTTGAAGTAAGATTAACAAACTACTACAAACATTTAGCAACAGTGTCCATTACAATATTATTAAGAAGGTTCGTCTTAATTACTAAGATAGTTAATATAGTTTAATATGAATTTGATTTATGAAGTAGAATATGAAAGGATTTAGGAAAACGACAAGAGGGCGATAAAGAGGAAGAAAGAGCAGATAGAAGTGTGATTTCAATTAAATTAAGTATATCGATAAATAAGGAACAAAACAAAGTTCCCGCTGACGTATAGGCGGAGAAACGTAAAAGTTTTCTTTATTTTATATTGCATTCCAATTCAGAAGCGGTATTACAGAAAACATGATTTTGTTTTCTGAAACATATGGTTTCGATATTACAATGGTTTCTTGGCCAGTAACATAGCACTTTTTAAAATTGTAATTAGCTAAAAGCTTAATTTTATGTACTGTTATCTCCGAACTTAATTGATGACAACTTTATAGTTCTTAACATGAATATTCATGTGCTTTCACAGTTTTAAGACTTAAATCAAAAAAGAATAGTTTAAAGTGATGATGGTGATGTTAAAATGACGTCAAGATTATTTTTATAATGAGCATAGGATAAATTAAGTAAGGAGGATAGGAAAAGGGGATTTTAATAAAGAACGGAATTAAGGATCAATAATGACACACGATTTAAGATTGGGAAAATATTTAAAATTCACATCAATAAGAAACATTTAAAAGCTACAACAGTGAGTAATACATGTCCTACTTATTAAAGATACCTAATAATGAGCAAGTAACCTACCTGCACAGTTTTTGTGGCCGGGTCCGATCGGATAATCTGACAAGCTTGTCTGCTGTTTAGCCATGTCTGCACAGAAAAATAGAAAAAAGAAACTCCTATGGAATTGGAATACTCGGATGGAATATCTTTATAAGATTAACAAACTCACTGGGTAGTCTATATTGTAATGCCATTTAATTATATTTTTTCAGCGATCAGCAGATTTATCGAACAGCAAAGTGGCCTTACTATCGGTAAACTAATTGTCAAAATAACTTTGAAAAATATCTTACTATTCAAACGAAACTACATGCAATTTCATAAAACTTATATCGTAAAATATTATTATTTCTACTTTATAACAATAGTGAGATGTTAATGATAACATGACATTTACACGGTTCGTTTCCATTTAGTGCTCAGGGGTAGCATCGCATCTGTGGCAGATCTCAGGTAGGATAACAATCCTATTCGGAAGTAATTACAGATGTTCCTGGGTGACTGGGCCCGCTTACTGGTGAACCGCATGTATTATAGAAACGTATTTATTATAATAAAATCAATACCTGAATATCCTGAGCCTATGCCGTGGTACGTAGACTGCATTCCAGAAGTCGTTGCTCGTAGCACGTAGAACGCAGCTCGCAGCACGTGGACGTGCGTGGCCCGTAGCACACAGCTGCACGCAGCTCGCAGCACGCGACGGCACGTAGCTCGCAGCACACCGCTCCACGATGCTGGCAGCATACAGCTGCATGCAGCTGGCAGCATAGAGCTGCACGTAGATCGCAGCTCGATGCTCGTA
This sequence comes from Spathilepia clonius, assembly GCA_018250295.1. Taxonomy (NCBI): domain Eukaryota; kingdom Metazoa; phylum Arthropoda; class Insecta; order Lepidoptera; family Hesperiidae; genus Spathilepia; species Spathilepia clonius. The sequence continues at coordinate 10,536 of DWRA01001317.1, forward strand.
GCACCCAGCTCGTAGCGCCTGCTCGCGTTGCTTCCCACCCAGCGCGCAGCAGCAGCCATCAACAGCAAGCAACACGCTTGCTGTCTGTAGCATGTAACTCTGAGGGAAAATTTCGTTAATTCGAATAGACATACCTTTTTGGAGTTGAAGGCCGGAATTTACTGGTTGCAGCTCAGGCATGATGACCGCCGACTACGATACAGCCTTTGAAGCTACGTCGTGATCAGTAATTTCACATACGAATTCAAAACCTAAAATCATGTGGCACACAAAACAACAGTTGGAAAAGGATTTATGTCTGAACAGAACATTCAGAACCTTCAAAAAAGATTAATACGCAAACAAATTGTTATACTTCCTTACAACGCCAAGCTGTAATTACATCTTTATATACAACCATAACATAATTTTTTTACCCATAAAATTACATTTATAACCGTAATATTAGTTACATAAAAACCTTAACTTAAACCGACTTACCATTTCATCAGATCTAAAATATATAAAATCAGCAGCTCATGCTGTATAAAGGTACATGTTTTTACGTATCTGTATCGTATCGTGTCTTTGATTTCTTATATTCGACATTTAAGTTAAGAATTTAATTACATTATCTATATTTTCATGACAAAATTTTGCATCATACTCCAGAGAATATATAATATTACCATAAACTATAGAATACCATACAAAGACCATACAATTACATATAATACAAACAACGTTACGAAATAAAACTTAAATTTAAGTAAGTATTATACTTAGGGAAATACATAATATAAGCATACATATATAATCAATAAATAAAGGTACATATACATAATATAGGTAACGTAACCCAAAAACAAACTGAATTTGAATTTTAAATCATATTTTTGTGCATAACAATTGTATTATACTTAATTAAATACATGATATGACCATACATATAAATACATACAAGGTGGACAATATAACCCCATAAAGTGGAACTTAACTAAAGAATATACATTTTTTACGCGTTAATGATTACAATTTGTTAGAAATTACTTATTACTCCCATATATATAGTAGATACAAGATATATAGATATGACAGGACCCAAAAACTTAAACTGAAGTAATTTAACTTACGAGTAATATAATAGTATTTCATATTTTGTGTGATCGAAAGTTACATTGGACATTAAAAAAATCATAATACATATACTACATACGATATGGATAATATAAATTTTAACTTAATTAAAAATAGTAACTTAAATCTAACTTAAAGTAAGGGCTTAAACTTAACCTAAAATGATATTCTTTTCATTATAACTTGTGTTATACTTGCCAAAATATAACATGACTATGTGTATATGTGTGTATATATATATATATAGACACATAGTATATATATATATATATAGATATACATATACTAGTACTGACAAGAAAGACACACAAAGATTTTTATTTTTTAAATTTTATGATTACAAGTTGCATGATATATTTAATAACACATATTATGTCCATATACATAGGACCTAGAAAATGGATAATGTGACTGAAAAAAGTACGGGAAAATGTACATTTAAGACATGGATGATGTTTATGAATGAAATATGGATGACCATGAATTCGTCACTGTCCCACAGGCGGGTCAGTTGGCAATAGTACGATACATCATAGCAATAACCTGAGATTTTTTTCATGATCGCATTGTTATTATAGAAAACAGAAATATTTCTGTCAATTATAACTTTAAGATTCATTCTTAACCGTACCTCTGTAGCTGATTGTGTTGCTCTAGAAGGTGACAGGAAAAATTAACTGCATTAACAGGAAATTATTGTATGTCCAAATAACATATTATTTTCATAAAATGGATGCACTCCTAAGTTATGGTATGTATTATATCCTAATCTATATTAACGTCAAAAATACACACACGTCTACAAATATGAACAATAATTTATCAGATTGTGATATTATCATCACGGCGCAAAAAAAAATGGACTAACAAAGCTTTTTTCAGGTATTCATATTATTTTTACAAGGGTAGGGTAATCGTTGTTTTGAGATATTTAAGTATAAGCAATGAAGTTGAATCTTTAGCGCTATGTGACAACACTTAAAGACAATATTAAATTTCACTGACTAATATTATGTAGCTTAAGTACTGTATGTACCTACTTATTACTACGGCGTCTGTCTTCTATCTTCTTCGGTCCACTTTTCTTCACCTCACTGCACTGCACTTCACCACACAACACCAAACTGCACTCCACACAACAAAAGGGACATACGAAGGGCTGCAACGGAACATCGGAAGCTCGGGTCACGATCGCACCTGGAATCGGCAACCGCTGCGACCCCGGTACCTCGTAGATGCAGTCAGCGCCGTCTCGCCTTGGCCGTTTCTTGGAATTATCTCCGTTTTTGTCAGGACTGCGGGGACGACGTCTCAAAGTTGGCACTGGAATGACACGCCGTTCACGGACGATCGGCACGGGAATTGGTTTAGCGCTGACTTCCTCTTTGCTCTGAGAATCTGGCAACTTCATGTTGCTATTGCTATCCACGTCTTTTCTTTGAACGTATATCGTGGTAAAATTACTTTGAATGTTTTGAAACCTGTGGAAGAAAATATGTATTACGTACATTATAATAATGTCTTAGCAGTACCTCCGATTTGCATTTACAATTTATAAATTTTTATATTAGGGACCTTCACGAAAAATGTATACTTTAGATCATAGTGTTCTGAAATGTCAATACGTGTCAAATGCACCTATTTTACGTGATATTTGTGATAGATTACTTAGAAGTGGTGATGAACACCGTGTGCCTCTCTTTTTTCGGAGTTAATTAAAAGCGATATTATTTTAAAATGGCTAAAATGGCTACCATTCCATAACCAACTAATTAACTTCATTAAAGCGAACGGGTTGGTATAGTCGTAGGTACAAATATTTCTTTTTCAGAAAAATTACATACATCTAATAGATACATAAATAGAAAAAATTAAGTTAATGAAAACAATACTGAAAATGAAGTAGAGAAACATACCTCGACTGCAGGTCTATTTATAACTTCGCTTTATAACTGGATCGTAGTAACGTATCGAAAGTATGAATAGAACTTGTTTCCTGCTGTCTTCACTGCCTTAGTGTCTTTTAACCAATGCCCGTACTATTTTGAATCGAATCCGTCAGAAATTTTGCGGTTTATCCTCGGAAACCTGTACAAGAAATGCAAGTGACTCTTAGTAAACACTTTAAAAAGTATTTGGCTTATTTGTTAGAATCGTGAAGTATTATCTTGTAGCGACTGACTTTGTGTCTGTAGCTGCGTTTTAATCGGTCTTACACCCCTGTATGAGGCATTCTAACTAGAATGATAATTCTGGTTAACTTCAGGAAAAGTTGTCTTTTTGATTTTGGTTTGTAGAGTGGGCGCGACAAGTAATTAATAATATTGCAGATAGTTGGGCCTTTTGTGTTTCGAATCAGGCGACACCTCCGCCACAACAACAAAACAGCAATGAAGCGCTGATGTCTTCTGGTTTGAAGAGTGTGGTATGGGAGACATACTTATCCGAGGCATTCCAACTTAGTCCTCAGGGGTAGCAACGCATCTATGATCGACTATCGATTACAAAAGTCCACGGTTGGCAGTTGCCACTTAACATCAAATGGACTGCATGCTCGTTTGCTACTCCATCATATAAAAAGAGCTTACATCGTCGCGTCTTGTGTAGACCTAAACAAATCTATTTATATGACTAAGCAACGTCGGCTGCGGTCAGCAATAGGATTTGCGATCGCTAGTGGCAAACCTTCATACGCGTTTCGTATTTTGGAGAGTACGTGAAAACAAAGGTCCGATTGTCATCACTGGATAGCAATGGTTAAACTTTATCGGGCACGTTATAATAATATTCCGCAGGGGTTGGTCACTAACCCATGAATCAATCTACCAATCCGCGTTGGGGCTGTGTGATGGAGTGGACTCCAAACATTTGTTCAGACATTTTATTTGGGTGTCCCATTCGTGATATAGGTGTAGGCTATGTCTGTCTCATAACATCAATGTTACTATTATGTTTTGGTTTGAAGAGTATGATAAGTATGAGACACGGATACGTAGTATTCCAACTTAGTCATTTGAGGTAGCAATGCATCTGTAGCCGCCCTTAGATAGGTCCCCAATCTTATATAAGGTCGATTACACACGTCCCTAGACGGTAGTTGCTATTTAGCATCAAACGAATTAATGCCCGTTTGTTACTCCTAAAAAAAATTCGAAGGCACCCACACTTATTTCCGTATTTTAACATCAGTGTTACACGATACTGTATTCTGATTTGAAAGGTCTGGTTCTAGAGAGACACCGTACGAGGTATTCCAACTTAGTTATTAGATAAATAAAACGCGTTTGTGGTATAGATAGATAGGTATCCTATGCCATCTAGAGTTGATTACAGAGTCATCTGAGGTAACAACGGATCTGTGGTAGATCTTGGACAGGTCTCCAATCATGTCTGGGTTTGATTACAGATATCTATAGGTAGCAGTTGCTACTTGCCACCAAATGAACTACTTGTAATTTGGTTCTTCTATAATGTAAAAACACTCCGGTCTTTTAATAACAATGTTATGTGCTACTGTGTTTTGGTTTGAAGAGCGCGGTAAGGGAAGAACACTCAAACTACGAGGTATTCCAACTTAGTTATTAGATAAAGCAACGCGTCTGTGGCTGGCGTTAGATAGGTATCCTATTCCATCTGGAGTTGATTACAGACGTCCTTAGGCGTACCAACTTAGTCTTCAATAGCAATACATTTATAGCCGACCTTAAGTAGAGCTCTAATCTTATCTAGGGTTGTTCACATATGTCCTCGGATGGCAGTAGCCACTTACTATCAGGTGGATTGAATGATCGTTTGCTTCTGTATATAAAAAAAAGTTGGCCAGCGTGTTAGACTATGACCTAATCTCTATCACTCTGAAAGGAGACCGGTTCTCAGCAGTGGGATGAATAAGTGACTGCAGTGTAAAAAATTAATTATTCATAACATTCGATAATGTAGTCTAAGGGGTACTAACCTTGATTTGCCCTAAGGACTTGGCAATATCCTCTTCACTTTCAGATGCTGCAACTACAGCACGCGTAGCTACCAGCTGTACTAACGCAGCGCGTCGTACACCGGAGTGCAATTCAACTGCTTTCTGTTTGCAAATAACATAGTAACTGCAGAAGTTAAAAACTTCTACAGTAGGCAATTACCAACTAACTACACACATTTATACAGGATCGCCGAGTATTAACTCTATAGTTGGCGATATATTAAATAAAACAACATTGAATTTTAGACAGTTAATAAAAATTAGCGGTAGTTCACTTGAACAGGTTGTTTTAATTTGGAATTTGGTCTTTTTAATAACTAAAAAACATGTGGTACGAGTAACTTGTATTAAAATTGCTAAAAAAAATAAACAACATTCATAAAAAAACAGTTCAAATGGTAATGGATACAATTTCTATTTGTATATGAATACAACTTCCGAGCTCGCGATCTGCTTTATGGTTGCCTTGTGCATGTGCGCTACCACTAATCGAGTTTGGCTATCTAGGATGTGTATGTGGATGTGTTATTGCTCTACAATTTCTATTTACATATGGTCGGTGTACAAATTAACCGACCGTTTTAATAGATTCAAGCGTATTAGCGACAGTCATACGTGTCACATTGAAGTCGAAGCGTCAAACAATTGTTAGGGTAGACCGGGAACAACGCGGTAGGGCCATCAGCAATTTATTTTCATTATCACATAATTTACTAATACGCTCGCGATCTACATAACAGACGAACTGGACCACTTCCTAATTTAATTTAACATCAGAAGTTGATTATATGGCCTTGGGCGACATTGGCCACTTATCATCACATGGAGTACATCATATTTCTATTTCTGTGTAATAAAATAGAGATATTCAACAGTGATGCCACGAGCATGTTGACCTCGAGTAATAATAGCACATACGAGTAATAGATACACATCAATGAGCATGTTTTGATGACCGGCAGCGAGTAATAATAATTCATCAAGTCTGTTTTGATTACCGACAGCGAGTAATAATAAGTCACCAGGTCTGTTTTGATTACCGACAGCGAGTAATAATAGGCCACCAAGTCTGTTTTAATGACCGGCAGCGAGTAATAATAACACATCAAGTCTATTTTGATCACCGACAGCGCGTAATAATAACACATCAAGTCTCTTTTGACCACCGACAGCGAGTAATAATAAGTCACCAAGTCTGTTTTAATGACCGGCAGCGAGTAATAATAACACATCAAGTCTGTTTTGATCACCGGCAGCGCGTAATAATAACACATCAAGTATCTTTTGACCACCGACAGCGTAATAGTAATTCACCAAGTTTGATTTGGCCAGCGAAAGCGAGTAACAATAATTCAACAAAGGTCTGCTTTGACTAGCAACATTCAGTGAAAATTATTCACCAAAAGTCTGTTTTAACCAGCGACAGTGAGTAACAATAACACAACAATACCTAAGTTTTGATCAGCATGTAAGAATAAGCCAACAAATTAAGTTAAGTAAGGTTAAGTTATGTTTCTTTTGAACCGCGAATAATGCATGTAATAATAAGCCATCAAGTTAACTTAAGTAAGGTTAAGTTAAGTTACTTTTGAACCGCGAATAATGCATGTAAGAATAAGCCGTCAAGTTAAGTTAAGTAAGGTTAAGTTAATTTACTTTTGAACCGCGAATAGTGCATGTAAGATGAAGCCACCAAGTTAAGTTAAGTAAGGATAAGTTAATTTACTTTTGAACCGCGAATAATGCATGTAATAATAAGCCATCAAGTTAAGTTAAGTAAGGTTAAGTTAAGTTACTTTTGAACCGCGAATAATGCATGTAAGAATAAGCCATCAAGTTAAGTTAAGTAAGGTTAAGTTAATTCACTTTTGAACCGCGAATAATGCATGTAAGAATAAGCCATCAAGTTAAGTTAAGTAAGGTTAAGTTAAGTTACTTTTGAACCGCGAATAATGCATGTAAGAATAAGC
>DWRA01001318.1:0-17578 GCA_018250295.1 Spathilepia clonius
TCGGATAATTCTTCATTTATTTACAATGTAGTATCGTTCTCCACGTATTCGGTTCCGCGTTTTAGATTTTCCCAAAACAAAAAAATTAACGCAGCCTCACGGCTGCGTAGCCATGTGCATGTAGCCTTGTGCGTGTAGCCGTGTGCATGTAGCCGGGGGAATTGTTCTTGCTTAATCCTCAAGATAATTATCTAAATAAAGCGAGAAAATATTTTTCCTACAAAATTCAAAGTTTTTATCAAGGATTCCCCCCTCTCCAACATGTATTATTAACAAGGTCATGAAAATTAATTACTAACCAGCTGATTATTTTTCTATTAGTTAGATAACATTTATATAATTTAACAGCCACATTGTCCTACAAATTGCCCGGTACGTCATCTTGGCCCTAGTCATGTGTGTGTACGTGAGTGTGTAAGTGTGTGAGTGTGTGTGTGACAGAGTGTGTGTATTGTTTTAAGAAAAATTCTGTTAGTAATAATTTTCCAATAATTGTCTTGTATAAAAAGATTCAGTCTATTCAATTTTCTGAATAGACACTCCCATCTATTTTGAAATAAATACTTTGTCTAGATAGTATACATGTAATCATGAAAGGTTCTGCAATATTATTTGTATAATAAGTTACCCCTAATCATTTCTGTAAGGTAGTATAACTGTGGAAAATCATACTTTTCTTCTACTAAGACATTGCATGTCCAAACAAGTCTAATTAATATAGCTTCTCTTCAAACACCTTATAGTAATACACTGCACTTTCAGTCAGGACAATATCAATAGTTATAAATGTGTATCATTCAGTATACATCTCGCAGTGTTGACTGCCATGTTTAAATCCCAACGATCCTAATTGAAGGATCATATCATAGTTATGTAACTTGTGTAAATACTAAATACCTCACTTAGTAAATAATACTAAGCATGATGGCATTGGCCATCTGAAACATATACATGGAATCGCGCGAAGACGAAAAGTGATGTTACAGATACAGAATGTAGCCGGGGTTGCCAGTGTCTATGGCTGCGTTATTTTTTTTGTTTTAGGAGGATCTAAAACGCGGAACCGAATACGTGGAGTACGACACTACAAATGAATAAATGAATAATTATCCGAAGGAAGGAGCGTGAAATAAAATTATCCCTAAAATACGATGAAGCCACTTTTTAGAAAAAAAAAGCAACACGCTTATACAACTTTAAAAAAAACACATAATTATATTAAAGTACAGAGAAGATGATATGGTCCAGAAATTACCGATTATAAGTTCTACAAGAAATACTGTTTCTATCGAAATCTCATTAAGTGAATGTCAGAAGAATAAGCTCTTTCAAATGAAAAAGATATTTTAATAACTTAAATAGATTGAATTTCCTTATACCCTTCCAGGGATTACGGATCTATCTGCTGTCGAATCAGTTAAAAAGTTATGAACTAATATCATTTGAATTGGTTTAATAATCTTTATAAAATCGCTGGTATTGTAACAGTAGATATCATATTTTTTTCATATAAACCTGACGTAATAAATTGATTGCAGTAAATGTCATCATAGTTTACAGAGTATGGCATGAAGATTTATCTAAAATTAACTATCGCTGATACTGGCTGATTTACATGTAACTATGACGAACACCTTGGTTTCAGGAGTAGCAACGTGTCTGGGATTGGCTTCAGGTATGCACCAAGGCTGCAACTGTCTTTATGTTCCACAGCTCGGTGCAGGTAGAACATTTTAAGGTATTCCGGCGGCACCACTGCCGCACCTATTTCTGCTTAACAGTATTAAGCTTCTATGTATTATAATATGAAGGGTGTAGTAAGGAAGACATACTTCTCCATGGCATTCCAAATTATTTAAACACTGTAAGTAGACTGAAGCGTTAGAACAACATATGAAAGTATCATATATTGTTCTAATGCATATTTTTCTAGGAAAGTATTATTATAGCATTTATTTTTACGTTATAAAGTAACGTCGTAAACTTTGCTTCTTGGATTAGTAATACTGACAAGTTGGTGTTAGTACTCCTTTTCTATGACTTTAGTATCGATATACTATATATATATATATATATATACATACAGCAGAGCGTTTAAAGTAGCTGTAAAGTATATTTTAAAGTAGCTGTACTACACGTTGATTTTAATAAATAAGTTACGTGTAAAATCTGAGAAAAGTGTTTAAAATAATGTATGCATGCAATTTAACGGAGAGCAGTGTGTCTACTCGTTACCGTCCTCCAACGCAAAGGCACTAGTTAGTTAGTCGAGAGAAGTTCTAACTTGGTGTTACGGCACCTATTTTGTGTTCCGTCGGTGTAGTCCAAGTTTATTAGCATTAGAGGACCCGCATGGCGAAGCGGTCACCATACTGGTCTAACACGAAGTATAGTCTGGGTTCGATCCCCGGCCAAAGATATATTCTATCCTATCCTATCCTTAGTATTATTGAACATTGAGACATTGAATGTGTATTTTTCTATACAATATTTTTACACGCAGAACCCGTGTCTGCGCATCTTTGTCTGTAGGTTTTGTAATCGACCTTAGATGTAGTAGTTATAATTTAGATGTATAAATACTAAACAATGATTGTAGTCTACCTCCCGGTAAGTAATAACTCTCGCTTATAGATATCTGGAACCAACTTCAAATTTTACCTGAAACCGAAAGAAATTCACTGCGGTGGTACTTTCTCACTCGAACTATCCATGTAACTATTATAGTGATAATTTTTAACGTCATTGAAATACATATTTTTCATACATGTTAGTATTTGTGTTCTTTTTTCTGGTATTGTAGAGTCTGTCACCCCGCAATGACATGACTTTCAACTGTCTGATTGCAATTTCTACGGATTTAATCGGGCCGGATGTAATTTCAAAATTGTTTGATACGATACTGGTCTGATGTGAGCCAGGAACTGTTGTATATTCGTCACCCTATAACCGTAGTGTGTGTACTCAATTAGATTAATCTCAACAAACATGGTCTTGTTAGATTATGTTTAATGTCTGATAATAGTGTTAGAAGTTGATTACGAGATCTCCATAGTTTAGGAAAAAGTGTCTGAATTCTTGTTATCATTGTGTTTCAATTTGTAGTTTATTACAATGTTAAATATTTTGTTTCCTTACAATACAGGAACAATACAACTCCCATTTATGCGCCACTTCTCCGAATAAAAGTGGTTTAGGTTATAGTTCCGTAGAAGACTTCAACGTTTGTAAACTTCATTAACGTGTTGCGTTTGTTATGCAGATTTCCTTAAGTCAAAGTTAGTCGAAATTAAAATAAGCACTTATAAAATAACACTGATTTGAAAGGACTTGAAGATCCAAGAAATCTGCAACTTAAACAGTTGTGTAAGTCTCCTATGCTCCGATTTGAAGGGTGCGGTCATGCAACATAATGTGAGTCATACTAACTTAGCTTTCTGGGGCAGCATACATCTGCGATCGGTCTGAGGTAGGCCTTTGATCTGTTTTAATCAATCAGATATGTCTATGAGCGTTTACTATGCAACAACGGGGCCCACAAATCGTAAAAGAAAACATTATTTCTCGATGTTTGTTCATTAATTCTACAACACCACACATAATTGAAGGATACAGTGTAGTAGTATGCGTGTAAAAACGATTATATATACTCAAATTATTAAAGTTAATACTAAAAACATTGACGAAATATAAATTATGTAATCAGCAACGTGCATTGCGTAATTCACTTAACATTTTTATTGTTCTCATTTTTTGCTCCAACGTTATCCATACGAAGGTGAAAGTCAAGGCCTCGAACATTCAACTGTGCTATACCTATAAAAAATTAGAGTGTCTGTATGTAATATCATATTAGGAGTCCATTTTATACGTCTATTTACCGCATAATAAAATATAAAAAAAACGATTTATTTTTTATTTCTTTCTCACTTGTACAGGCTGATTTCGTAGAATTTTGATTTGAAGTTTGTCGGTTTTGAAAATTCAACCTGACTTTAAGCGGGCTGATTTTAAAAATGATTGAATCGATTACAGCTCTCCTTCGTGTAAAGCTTACAGTCCTTACAGGGAATTTCACCAAAGATACTTAGTTTGGGGAAGTCGAATGAACCATGTACCATATGTATGTAGACGTACGCAAGTGAAGCCGCGGGTAAATAGTTGTTATTGATGTGCGTAGGTCAGTGGTCTTCATACTGATCCGACACGTAGAGTGTTCCAGGTTCTTTTCAGCCAGCCTTCTGAATATTGTATTTATTTCTTTGCTTTGGTAAATACCCCGGTTTAACTGTCTTTGAGATAATCAATGGCAACTCCGACACAAATATACGTTTATAGGTACATATTTTTTTATATTATGTATAGTCGTAATACAATTTGTATACGTTTTACATATACAAATTGTCAGGATTATTCTGTAAACAGCCATCTTCGTTAGGTCATGTGCGTGGTACCCGCATAACAAATACAATTTAATCGATTTCACAGAAAAAGCAGAAAAAAATCAATAACACCTGTGACGCATTCGCGATTCAATTATTTAACTGCACTGGGTCAATTGCGTAAGCCAGTGAGTAATTGTACCGAGTGAATTCATTTTCAATAGTAATAATGTTGTACAATTAGCCTTTTGGGTCTTTTGTTAACATAACCAAGTCGTCGTCACCGAAGGTGAAAGTCAAGGCCTTAGCACCATACGTTATGCAATGTGTATCTATTAGTAGTTCGCGTGTGTATGTATTTAGATAGTAGAAATTGTGCAGATAGCGCTTTTGAACTAATTTGTATTAAGCGGCTGCTAAGTTTGGCTGAAGATGGTGGCTATGAACATATTTTTTTTAATGTAGTAGCAGACCAACATGCAGTCCACCTGATGGTAAGCGGCCACTGCCGTCCGTGGACATCTATGACCAACTCCAAATAAGATTAGAGTCTTATTTGAGGTCGACCACAGATGCGTTGCTACCTTTGAGGACAACTTTGTATTCCTCGTATAAGTTTCTCTTCCTTATAATGCCAGAACATTTAACACTATTGTTTTGGCGCAAAAATAAGTGTGCTAGTAGTGCAAAATCAAATCACGGACTATTCTAATATGTTTGAATGTTTGTTACTAAAAAAATATCCAATATCAAATTTATGTTAGAAGAAAGTATAATAAAGACTCCCTTGTTGATGTGCTCACAAACTGTCAACTGAACACGCTATGTAATACTATATAATGCGGTTTCTGTACAATTTTACAAAGGTAAATGCGTACTATGACGCAATATTACATACATGGTAATATATACATGCTACATGGTAAAATTAGGTACCATAAAAAAATGATTACATAGTATTCAATAATCAATAACCATAATAAGAGGTGCCTACCACTCAGATAACATTGGGATCACAATTTTAGCCACAGATGGGTCTGGAGTTAATGGACTTAGTCAGTTATATTTTAGCGTCTGTCTTCCTACTTCCACCAAACCAGAACACAATAACACCTAACAGCTTTATACTCACAGCTAAAGAACGAAATTCCTATAATAATTTCTAAAAGGACTTAGTCATTTGAAGGTAGTAGAGCAATTTGTGATTCGAATCTGAAAGCTCTATTGCCACACTAATCTATGCCGGATAACAGCAGTGTTAAGCTGTGCTGTGTTCTGTTTTGAAGGGTTTTGTAAGATGGACATATTTATCCGAGATATTCCAACTTAATCCTCCAGAGTAGCACCGCATCTGTGAGCGACCTCAGGTGGCAATATAATCTTATTTGGTGTTGACTACAGATATCCACGGGCGGCAATCCCCACTTATGATCAGTATGACTGTATGCTCTTTTGCTATATGAATATATATGTCCAGCAAAAATGCAGTTACAAAAATTTGCAACTGCACGTCCGGCGCAAATAAAATTCTGATTGCTATCTTTGCATGAACTGAAAAGTATAGCCTTGTTCTCTTTGACTTTGATCAGATCAAGGCGATTTAACACCGACACGGTCCCTCCCTATCACGACAAACGGCGAAATTTATTCAATTGTTTTAATCTGAGGCCAACGCGGCATTATCTTAATTGGCCTGTCAATCCATTCATAAAGATCTCAAGTTAATCGGTGATAGACCAATTAACGCTATCGCTCGATATAAGGATTCGTTTTAAAATAGAGCAACGACTTCTAAATCTTTGAAACGCTTCGTAATAACTTAGTACCATTTTAATACTAAATTAAATATGAATTAATTAAATTGCCAGTTTCATCACTGTTCTCTTTGTCTCTTACAGTGGCACTGTAAAGTTCTGTTGCTTAGATATCACTAGTCTGCCAAGCAAAGGGCTCTGTCATCCGCCAAATATGTAAATGACAGATATATTTCTGAGTTTGATTTGGTCATATACTTATCTGTGATCATGACACACTATTAATATTAGTTTACGTAACATTATTTTTTATGTTTCATAGAGATGTGGTAGTAGTTTTAAAGATTGTTTAGAACCCGAAGCAAGAGTTTTCAAAATTGTATTATTGCATACTATAAACTTAGACGTTGCTTAGACGTCATTGTTGTAGTGTACATAGCGAGAATGAAATTAAGAAATTAAATGTGTGTTGTTGTTTCTGTGTCGTTACTTAGAGATCGCGGTAGTGATGGTTGAGAAACACCGACCCAGTGTCTAAGGCCTCTTGCGACAGTACTCTGAATAAAATCACTGTCAAGTGCGTCGCATTCGTAAGCTGTTTCGCGTGACAGTTCCGGAGGACAGCTCTTTTACGGAGCGAGGCTCTTCCACATAAAAAATCCAGTCATGTATTGCGATGAGTTTGGGCTAAGGTCAGCATCCGCAGTCAAGTACACCTCGTAATCTCGTATCGTAATGACGTATGGTGCATGTGGAACTGTATAGGTTTTAGAAAACGAGTAAAATTGTGACGTAATTCCGAAATTCCTCGTTTTTCTAGACGTTTTTAATATATTTAGTCCTATCTTCTGTCTATATTCTGCCGATATTATACAAGGTGATGTAGCCGGGGACAAACAACAATAACAAAAAATTAACTATACTACGTTTGTCACCTTACAATATACATGGCTGAATGCCGACAGGAGAGGAGAGAAACATATTTGCTACAAGAATATAGGTACTACTTCATTAATAAGGTGTATTAGCTAATATGCATACAGAACATAGATATCTGCATAACATAAATACATATGTATCATTGTTGTAGTCGACCATAGATAGACACGTCGCTGGCGGCTGACCACTAAGCTATAAAGCATTTAATAAATAGCAAACTGACTCAGAATAAAACAACGCAACCACTGCTGCTAAAAAACTGAAATAGGTAGGTTTTGACTGTGCCGCAAGGCTTTGGGTGGCTCTTCATAAGCCTAGAACAAGGGAAAATGGCATAGACTGCTGATGATGAACCTCTTGACGTCCTATTTTAACCGATCTTTTCGTATATCGCGAAAAACTATAGCAACGCCCACAGAAAATGGGATACTATCTGATAATGAAATTACGTAACATACTTATCAATTTTCAATTATCTCTATGTAAATTTGAAAACTTGTAATAACAATCATTGTCGTATTCCAATCTTTGGTAGGTAAAACATTGAATAGATTGATTCTAAATAACGAGCGCATGTCGTTACCTACGTGGTGTACTTAGGTAGGCAGGCCGGGTTAGACTGGGGTCCGGGTGGCAAACGGTACATCGACTATTAGGTTTATTCGGAAATAAGACAATCTTTAAGAATCTGTGGCGGTGGAGTAATTTTAACATCTGTAAAATAAAAAGTAAGAATCAATATTTATATTAAGTTTATATATAACCAAAACTAACGGGTTGATCTATATTTAACCAATGCCGTAAACCAAGGCCTGACCTCTACGAAAACATTCTCTTTCTTTGAGTTCGTTTAACATAATAGAGAATAAATGTGCTTGTCAATTAATGATTATTGCTTTCACCTCGGTTTGTACGAGTTTATTAAATAAACGAAAATAATCAAGGTTAGTTAAATGTGTTAAAGTTCGGTTAAGTCCAATTTATAAGATAACTTAGTACATTATAGTAGAGTATATTGCTTTGTGAACAGTATTTTGATTTTTTATTTCGTCCATGTACATCATACAAACCTGATGTCATATAATTATGTTAAAGTTTCAAAAATATTAAACCTTGTACATTTAACCACAGTCAATGGTTTCTATAATACAATATTTGAACTACTATTTCAGCTATCCAGATCCAGGTGTGTTGGTGATTGTGAGTGAGCCACTTAGTGATACGCTTAGCGGATTACGTATAACTAGCAAAGTAGCAAACGAAAATGTTGTCCAATTGGTGGCAAGTAGTAATGGAAGCTCATAGATATCGGTAATCAGTCTCAGATAAAATTAGAGTCCTAACTAAGTAGTACCTACCTAGAATCCTAAATTAGAGTCCAGAACACTGAGTTGGAACTCCTCGGATAAGTATGTTTAATGTCTGCTGTATTCTGGTTTGCAGGTGTGGTAAGCAGCCAGCACCAGTATACAGTAACTCTTAAAACTGCTGTTAGAAGGCAGGCAAAGGTGTGGCGGTGGTGCCTCGGGAGTCGAACCGTAAAAGGTTTTAACACCTTAACTGCTAGTAATTATAAAACACTCAAAAAACCTTATGAAACCGCTACCTGCCTATCTGGAAGTTTTTCGTATGTAAATGTTTCTAATGTAGGTACTGCGCCTCATACCCCACATACAGGTTTGATCCGTCGCACTGTAACACTTAAACTACGAAGCGCTTTCAGCGTCGTTTTAAGGTAATGCACCTTTTATCTGAATGTTTGCGGTTTGATCCCGATATAAAATGCAGTTGCATGAATATTGATCCGTGCGACACTTTACCAGTTTATCCGTGAAACGTGCTCTTATAGAAGAGATGGTGGATTATTGGGTATCCACTAAAATGCTTTGATTATTTTTCCATTAAGATACCATATCCGAAAGCACAGAATTAAAGCATCTGGAAGTCTGGATGAGAGATGGCAAGCGATTAGTTTTGTCTTTTTTGCTCCTTTTAAAATCGTGGCACATGTATCTCTTTTTAACTGCTTGCGCTGAATTGTAACAATTGCCGAATCTCCCGTAGCAACTGTTTTGTTAAATTATGCTCAAGAATTGATGTTCTTTTACATTGATCCGTAAGGCCAATAGCAATTAAGACGGCTAATTATTCTCAATAAACAAATTGCAAGCCGTGAGAGCAATTATATACAATTAATTCATTGGCTGAGCGAACTAGCAATCTTAGTTGATCACTAATGAATATCCTTTATCCGCTGGTATTGTTGGTTTGTGATTAATTGTTACAACATTATCTTTATTCAAAAGCGTCTATGCGTAACTAAAATTAATGAAAAATTACACCTTTGCATCTAATCTCACGATATCTTTCGTGTTATTATGTCAACACTAACGAACAACAAAAACGAAGTAACTGAATAGAGTTGCTGGAAAATAATGTTACTGACAAAAGCATAATTTTTCAAACTGTTTATTAAAATATTCTTAATATTCGTATATTCTTCTATATAATATTCGAATAGAAATATTCTTCTATTTGTAAGATGGTCGCCCCATATGTTAGTCAGCTGGCATTCATACCTTTCCACCGAAACAAAGATCTGCTTCACCTTAGAAACAGTGCCTCCTGTTTCGGACTTTACTGGTCCTACCTCTTTTCAATTGATTACAGGTGTCTATTGGCGGCAATGACATTAAGTGAACTGCAAATTTATTTACTACGTCTGTTTATAAATAAACTTCGCTAAATTTTTAGTGATACGGTTTGCAAATTTGTAGTTTGTGATAAAGACGTTTACAAAAATAAAACTCATAGTTTCATCAGAATGAAGCAATTCATTTGTTACTTACCTTACCTATGTATTTATTATTATCATGCCTTTAAAGTTTCATTCATATCCTTATATAAGTACCACACATTATAAATTGTACACAGATATATAACGATGATGACAAGTTTTCCTCTCAACAATATTGATGATGATATAATTATTAGGTTTATAAAGTTGTACAAGCATTATAAGAATAATTCGAGCATAGTTGGGTAAGGTTAGTGAATCATAACAAGAACTTAAACAGTGACGTTAAAATTGATACTTCACATGAGTACATTACTTGTACTGTACTTATATTGAAATAATATTCTTTATGATCGCTAAATGATTGCTTAACAATATGAGGAAAATGAAGTGATATTAAAGTGGCTATCAAGGCTTCTGAGGAAACACAATACATTACTGATCATTTGCCACTAATTAGACGGAATAATGAATATAAAAAACTTATTGTCTCATACTATTAAAAGAGCTGTATTTTGCATGTCACAAAAGTGTACATATTTTCTGTTTCAAACGTTAGGTAAAATCTATACAGGTGAAAACAATGGTTATTATATTTTTCCCTTGAGCTGGTTATTACATTTTTTTGCAGAGAATTTGTAAATATTTTTTGTTTTAAAATTTTAAAATGTTTTTAAGTTGCAATATAAATACATCCAGCTATAGGCACCAAACAGGCTAATAAATTATTTCAGGCGCTTCCAGGGTTGATAAGAACGTACAGACAGGGATTAAAAACGGGTTCTTGTGTTCCGATATTGTTCAAATAAGCATATTATGAGCTCTAACAATGATATGATATCACAGACAGATTTTAGTTCTATTTGTATACTAGCTGTGCCACGTGATATCATCATAGTTTGTAAAAAATAGCCGTCGTTCGTATCGCCTTATTAAAAATGGGATAAAACCGAGTTCTATGTCACAAAAAAGAAAATAATAATTAAAAGAAATGTTATTTTAGTACTTAGTTCTGAAGTCGGTGCTCAACGTATATTGAGCTGGATTATCACGTAAATCGTGTCAAAATTTTTTCATTCTTTTTAGTGACAACGTATTAACAATCATTAAATAAAGGAATTAAAATAATTTTACTTGAGTCAATACAAATGTATAACCATAACCTTAAGCCCAAGTACAAATGATTGCTCAAACTTTAACCTTAGTTAACCTAAAATTTATTTAAAATCTAAGCTCAAACTAAAGCTTAATAACACTCTTTTAAATTGTGTTTTTAAACAGGTTCATAACCGCAAACGTAACCTAACCTAGCCTAAGCTTAATCGAAACCTAAAAAAAAAACTTAAATCTTCAAACCCATCCTGACACCAACACAGGCGCCAACAAAACATTATTATGAGATAGTGTTTGCTCAAAATCCAAAAAACTTAATAAACACTAACATCTTTTACATTATTATACACTTACAGTTTATGCGTGCAGTACCCCTACATTACCAGAGTTGAGGATTTTAGGTTTATCGCATGTCTCTGATCTACAACCTTAGTATAAATACGTGAACGCTATTTTACTAACTCCTATAGTTAAGGCAGTCACTATCACTGCGTATGAGATACCGCATTTGATCAAATTTTTACCATATTACGTTAATCTAGATACTTAATATCCATGTCAAGTTTCATGAGAATCGAGGAGACAGAAGAAAGTTATCGTAAATTATGTAATTAAAAATTGGGGGTGATGGTCTGGTCTTCCACCCCATAACTCAAAGATCGGACCATACCTATGTGCAGGAACGAAAATTCCGCAATGAAATTTCCTATCAAGTTAATAAAAGAAAACTGAAATCGGTTTACAAATACTCGAATTATTCATGATTATAAGAAATCGGATATTTCAATGTTCCGGGAAAACGGCCAAAATCTTTTAAATTTACACGAAATAATACTACTGTCAACACTAAAAACAGTTTCATTTTGACAGCACAATGCCCATCTGAAAAATGGTTCAATTTGAAGTAAAATCCCCATTTACACGATCCGCCATTTATTGAATTCATTTGTTACCAAAAATGTGCTAAACGAAGAACAGCTCTACCGATTTTATGCAAACTGCACATAAATCGTCTACTAAATATTTCGAACAAAGCCTAAACATTTGGTTTGGATAGGTTAGTGAGCTCGTTCTTGAGTTGTAAAATTACAACGAAAAATGGCATTGATTTTTATATTTATAGATTCAATTAGATATTTCTGACAACTATATATTTATCAAATTTTCAAATAGACAAAATTACGTTTATTTCGCTGTCATTTCCATTTTGTTATTACATGTCAAATGCGGTTTTGTTTTACTACGTTTTATTTGAAGTTTAGCTGTCATTTGCACTTTGTTATTCCAGGACAAATGCGTTTTTCACGGAAACGCGGTCGAACGGGATAAAAAGTATCCTATGTCCTTTACCTGGTTCTAAGCTACCTCTCCACCAATTATAGTCAAATCGGTTCAGCCGTTCTCGAGTTATAAATAGTGTAACTAACACGACTTTCTTTTGTATATACAGATGTAACGAGACATATAAGTTATATACTTTCACCAATTGGAAAATAATGAGGCGCGCATTTGGGTATATGAGTATTTTTATAGTGCGGAACCCTAATAAATTTTCTAAAACAAAATTAACGTAAGTTACTTCCCATAACACCAGCCATCTGACACTGAAAGTCCCGTGAAAATCGGTCCCGCCATTCCGGATACTAGCCAAAACAAGCAAACGGACAGACAAAAAAAAGTTGTTTTTATCGTAAGTACTATATATTTACTTCAGTTTTATTTATTAGTACAGATCACGTGAAACTTAAAGGTACAGGTGCATTTTGAAAATAATAATGAACTGAAATGAATGACTGTTTAAACAAAGAAAATATTTTAAAGTAACCTTGGAGAACTTGTTAGCACAGAAAATTGTATTAAAACATAATTATAACTACAGAAATCATGGCCAAGATCTCATGTAACGTCGGATATGTTGGCAATGAAAATGGAAATAGGAAATTAGATATTGTATTGAAACGCTATTACTACTCGCTGCGTGAATAAATGTTCCGGTCCGACTCCTAACGTAATTATACGACTTAAAAATGCAGGTTCTGTATTCGACCGCCATGTATGTATATTTGTATGCAATTTTATAAAACACTACTGATACGATTTGGATGCGATTGAAAGCAATTACATCCAATTTAATTGTCAATGTAAGGCATATTGAGTAACATAATTACGTAAGAAAAATATGCAATTTCATTGTCTATCGCTGTAAAGTGTTCGTACATCATACATAGTAACTTTGTCTTACGATATTCCTCAAACAGAACAAATATAATCTTAAACGTAAAATAAACTAAGATATTTATACGTAGTTGGATATTAACCCAAAACTCTACTAACGCCTGTTACTGATAAAGCGATATTTTTTTTTCTTACCAAAAAATGGTTTTTAATTGCTAAAATTGATAAAGCTCTATGTTTGAAGAGCAAATATTTAATAGCTTGATTATCTAGTTAAAAACCTATCGAAGCAGGTTAAGGGAGTTAACTTTTAACTCCTTATATTTCGCGAAGAGATATAATATATGGCTAATGGAACGAAGACGAGCGAACAAGTGTGGACACCTATATTATATTATATTTATACTTTCAGTAACAGGAGAATTGAATACGTACACTTAACACATCATTCATTATTTTTAAAATATAGATCCACAGATCTTAGAGCGTTCTGGATAAATATGTACAGATAAGTTACTCGTTCAAAGTTACAATTATCATTAGTATAATCATGTTTTAGCGTGTAATTACTGTAATTAGGAACCTGTATCCACTGTTTAAATTTTGTATAGCCGTAGATATTGATCGCGTAACGTCAGTAAACTGATTAGATTATCTTGCGTGCAGTAGTCGAACAACATACAAAACGTTCATTAGTTATACGTATATGTTACTCAATGATGCCGTGATTATGTAAGAATTTTTAAAACTTCAATTTTGATTAAAACTTATTTATAGTGCTAATTAACGTAAGAATTCATAATAAATATTAAGAATACTTCTTAAGTCTTAAACCCAGAGGTAGGAGTAACAAAAAAATCTTAACTCTTTCGCGTAATGCATATGTAGCAATTTTTACAAGAGATTCAAGTGCACATAACTTCCTTCCTTAACTTATGATAATCTCAGTCTCAGTCGGTATCATTTGTAAACACTTTTCAATTAAAATATAGTTTTTTTACTGCATTAATAAGCGACTTAGAAAGAACCATCCATGGCTCTATATATAAAAATATTATTTCTAACAAAATTGTAGTAACCAATAAGTACTTCTTTATTTACCTATTTCAATTTGTGCTTTTATTAGTCTATGTCGAACGTTTCGGATAACGATCGCACTAGATACGCCTCGCATTACGCGTCGGCGCGTATAACCGTTGATCTATTTATGAATTGAACGTATAACAATATATAAAATTAATACGCAATAGAATTAATCGAATTTAGATTTAGAGAACCTTTATTCTCATTAAAGACATTTGTGAAAAAAATAACCATGTATAATTCGTTAATATTAAATATAATAGAAATCTCTTACGCTGAAGTAGAGTTGATATACAATGTGGAAAATAAAATAATAAATTACAAAATACCACAATTTTAAATGTTGTAAAAAGTATATATATTTTTTTCTCTAATAGTCCCCATATCTATGGTGTCCTTACCATAGTACTAGCTGACTATCTTATTCAGCGCGGCCTTTGTTTTTTGCTACGGTTCACTTATTTTACTACATTAACACATAATTATTGCGAGGTAGGTTTAGGCTCGGAGTTAATTATATATTTAAACGGATAATCCTGTCAGAAATTAATATCAGATTTTTGAAGTATTCAGGACGAGAATGGAATACTGATTACCCTCCTGAAGTAAGTTCTCTGTTACTACCGTGTAATGTAATAAATATCATTAGTATTTTGTATCATCGATTAGGCTGTTTTGATTAAGTTTGTTAATTACTAAATTATCAGTTACAAATGCTTGATACATTAATTAGATCCCTGTACTCTTTTACTTTTAACATAAGTAAATAGGTAATATGGATTAAAATATAGGAATAAGTTGCATTTGTTTACATATTATATATCCAATTTACTGTGGTGTATATGAACTTTTAGAAGGTGGTAGAACCTTTAGTGGTCCGACTCCAGCGGCACCACCGCTTCGCCTATTTCTGCCTAATAGTAACAGTGTTAAGCGCTGTTGTATTTTGATTTGAAGGTGTGGTAAGGGAGACTCACTTATCCGAGACATTCGAAATTAGTCCTCAGAGGTGGCAACTCATCTGTCGTTGACCTTAGGTAGAACTCTAGTCTTATCTGGTGTTGATCACAGACATATGTATATCGTGGCAGTAGCTACTTAATATCACAGGTGGATTGCATGCTCGTTTATTATTTCAAAGCAAAAAACAAAAACTTGATCATAAATTTAACAACTTCTGGTAAGCAGAATTAGTTAAATTTCGATCTTTGATAGGCTTAAATTCTGTGCTTGATAAGTTATTAACTAATAACAGTCTTTAATGAACAGATGAGACTTACTCTAAGCTAACTAAGCTCTAGTCGTCTTAATACATATTCATGTAACGGTTAAAAATATACGATAATGCATTGAAATTTTACCATAATGCATGTATCTAAGCAGATGACAAAATGACAAAGTTAAACCATTTTGTGATTCAAATATTGACGTAAACACTGATTTTATAGTAACGCAAAGTTAACCCGTTTGTTGCTGTGTCATACAACAAGGTGATTATGACGAGGGTTTCCATATATGTGTTAGAAAAATAGGAATAAATATTTTAAGAAAAATAAATGTTGATAAGATTAACTACGCTCCCATTATGTTTATATGTACACAAAATGCTTTCAACATCATCTTAGTCTCCTAGATGTAGTATATTTCAAATTATATTCCTCAAAGCAGCAAAGTTTTGGAACTCCATACGTCAAAAATATCTTACCATAAGTTGTGACAGTTCTACGCACTGTGAGTTGAACAAAATAGATATTTGTATTAAAATGAAGTAAATGTACAATAATAATAACTAATTATTATAGGTTAAATACAGTTACAAGTAGAAAACGCTCATATATGTTTGATGGTTATGATATAAAGTTACATTTTGACCCTAAATAGCAACAGTCATAAGTTATAATTATGACTGTTGCTATTACATTAACTTTTAACGAAACAATAAACATCAGACACAGGATAAGACTTAAAAATGAAATAATAGAATAAGACTGCCTCAAATAACATCTAATTTATTAGTTATACATATTTTTTACTATGTAAGTTACCTAAAAATATTTTCAAATTTTAATTAATCACAAACTTTTTTTAAATCTTATGTTTGTATTTTTTTTAATCTATTGCTATATTGTGCACAACGTGCATTTACTTCTCTGCAGAAAGATTGTGTACAATATAAGGTACACACTAGTAAAATATGATACACACATTATGGATTTCTTGCATGACGCAACTTGCACAAACGAGTAACATCTTACATGTTCCGAATGAATTCTGTGGAAAATACTTTTTGCTCCTCATTTTAGATTAAAACTATTACGTTTAGCAACAAAAGACGTATCACGCGAATGCACTGGAACGGTTTTTCAAATGTATGTGCGTATGTTCAATACTTTAGCACGTTTTATAACCCAGAGACCTTCACGGATTTCGAAATACTACGCGGTGCCGTTGAATTCGTTTCAATTGTGAAAATGGCATAAGCTTTGTAATTTTCATCTGCAGATAAATATATAATTGTTTGTTTGTTACCGCAGGACACCATACCACAGGACTTCATAATATTTATTTTCTATGTTATTTAACATTATAATTTCATTATTGTTCTACATACTTGATTTTTCCTATTCTGTTCATTACTTTTAAGCCGTAGGGATTTTTCCTTTACAAAAATAAGTGTAGTTATTCTAATGTCATCGTATCTTGTTGATTGAAATATGTTGAATATTCATTATCTTTCGAAAATAACTCAAGGTGTCGGAACACGTCCGTGGAAATCCCAGGAGATGGCGACATTAGCCATGACTCACGCTTCAATTAGCGTTGAAATCTCAAAAGGCTTATGCCGAATAAAAATATTTACCTTAACAATTATTTATATAACGCCACTTAAGGCTACAGCTGGGGAACTCCGGTGCTACGTAAAATAGTAGGAACAATGTTTAGTTCGCAGAAAATGCTACGTGTGTACATTTACGGAAAGTACTGTTTAAAGGAAACTTACTTGATTGGACATAATGTTTCTACTTTATTTTTGCAACAAAATATGTAGTAGTATGTAGTATGGCCGTCCATTGTTTAATACTGTTTCTATTATTCCATTTTTATATTTATTTATATTTTTATTAGCATTTTTTTATTTCTTGTATCACGTACTTGAACTATTTAAAAGCAGTGTCAGCTGGCGGTTTAAGTAAAAATTGTGTCTGGGTTCTGAGGTTGAGTGGAGTTACCACAAAGGTGGAAGAACCCTTTGTAGTTAGACTCTAGCGGCACTACCGCCACACTTATTTCTGCCTAATAACAGCAGTTTTAAGCGCTGCTGTGTTCTGATTTGA
>DWRA01001319.1:0-17576 GCA_018250295.1 Spathilepia clonius
AAGTGATAATTAATTTGTAATACGCACATAACTTCGAAAAATCAGAGGTGCGTGCCTGGGGTTTGAACCACGGACCCCTCGACTGAAAGGTCGTGATGCAACCACTAGGCTATCACTGCTTAAAAGATGATTAAATATCTGAAATTATGTAATAATTACACTGCAAATGTGAAAAAAGGTCGTCACATGTGAAACATCTAAGTAAATATAAGAACTTATGATTAATAAAAATACATTACACGCAGCTTATACAGAGAACCCACGAAGCGTGTACACGGGTACACACGTATAAGGGAGTTTTGAGCGGCGGCGTGAGGAACCATGATGGCATCAGAGCGTCATGTCGTTTACCGTCACGGCAAACCAGCCCATATTACTGCCAAGACCCGACAATAGGTTTTTCACATCAAAATGTTTTAAACACTCAATGTGGCTTGTAAAAATAAGTGCAATTTCTGCATGGCAGGTTCATTAAAACATATTTACTCATTTCGAAGCATAGAGATATAGACTATAGTAGTAATGAATTGTTGTTATGTTTTTGGTCGTGTAAGTTTGGTAGTTTAGAAGACTACCGTACTATACCATTTTATTATAAAATATAATAAATTTTACTCACACACATATTAATGTATCAGGCCTCGTGTAAATTAATTCAAATTTAGGACCAAATTTCGTGTTTAAACCCCTAAATTACGACCAAAATTGCTTAATCGACGCGCCAATGTTGCATAAATTGCGTACACTCACGTAACACAGTGTATTTTAGCGTTCTGTTGTAATTGGAAATTAATTTATTATTGCTGTAACTGAAAACATCGTGAGGAATTTACTTATCGAATCTTTTTTATTAGTCTGTCATTAGTAATAATCAATTATCTACTTTTGGGCCACCAATGATGCAAATTTGGCTATGTTTAGCAGCAAGAATTATAAGGTTTCGATTTTTGGAAGGCGAAACATTGGAAAAATTGATTAATGGCTGAATACATATTTATCACGATTTTACGAGTATGAAGCTTAGGAATTTTGCCTGCATGATATACTGTGGATATACTCCAGGAGCATAATAAAGTTCATGATAATACTTTTTTGCTTATTTCATAATCTAACCTCACCTAGCTTAAGCGCTATGAAGGTTGTATAAGTCTTCATGGTTTGAAAACCGATGTACAACTTCCAGTTATTTTTGCTCATACAACTAACTTAAGCACTAGTGTGCTCTGGCTTCGAGGATATGGTAAAGATTAAACTTCAAAAGTTTAAAACTTTATACCCGTTAATAATTAAAAATCAATTTTAACCAATTTTAGCCCACAGTTAAAAGTTTTACTATTTAATTGTGCAAAAATTGTTACATTTCGAATAGGTGGATAATAATTAAATAGATTGATATAAGCAATGAGACTTTCGTATACTATAATGATTGTAAGGCCGACACCAAGAAAGACTAATTATAACCGGGATTGATTAGGGGCGTTAGTGACCACTTACAAAGTAGACTGTGTTATTGTTTGCTACCTAATTAAAAAAAAAACGAATATTATTCGAGTCTGACTCTCACTTGGCCGTTTTGACAGATAGCAATTATGAAGATGGTTATCTGTCAAGTGTTTCGGTAAATTGGAACAAAACACGAAGGTATTTCCGGTGTAAGCTGGCAAATGATAATTTAAAATAATCAAACTGTCAAGTTAAGTAAAGTTCACTTTCTTTTCGCATTAAACACCGTTTTATCGTACCATCAACGAGGTTTTATAAAGTAGCAATGAAAATGCAGTCCACCTAAGACGAATTAATAAAATCAATGTATCCAATTTTCTATATTTGGCAGGCGAAATATTGAATAGATTGATAATTAATATTGGGCGATCATATTTTAAATATTTTAAAGTTGGTAGAATCTTTTGTGGTTTT
Organism: Spathilepia clonius; assembly: GCA_018250295.1. NCBI lineage: Eukaryota > Metazoa > Arthropoda > Insecta > Lepidoptera > Hesperiidae > Spathilepia > Spathilepia clonius. The sequence goes on from DWRA01001319.1 coordinate 1,918, forward strand.
CAGTCCGGCAGCACCATCGCTACACTAATTTTTCCCTTTTTTTTGTTTGTTTTTAAGGAAGATATCTTCAAAAGGTACCCAGTACCGTGGGAGCGTCACAGGGTTATGTGGGATTTTTACCCACTAAAACCCCCCGGTGGCCTTCCTCAGCGCTATGTAGAACACCAATTTTTGCCTAATAGCAACATTGTTACACGCTGCTGTATTCCGGTTTAAAGGTTGTAGTAAGGGAGACATATTTTTCGGAGGTGCTCAAACTTAATCCTTAGAGATAATACATCTGTGGTCGACCTTAGATAGATCTCTAATGTTATCTGGGGTTGATTATAGATGTCCATCGGCAGCAGGGGACACTTACCAGCAGGTGAATTGCGAGCTCGTTTACTACTTCAATACAATAAAAAATACGTCACTACAGTCCACAGATAAACGTAAAAAAAAGTATAGAGATTTTTAGCATTTCAATACCTCAATCGTTTAACTATAAGTGATATTAACTTTGTACTTTAAGTATCGAATTTTTTCAAATATTTTTATGTGATTTTTATGTGATGTGATGAAAACTTGCAGACCCTAAGTGCCGGCAGTACAACGCCCCCCCCCGCCCCCCCCCGCCCCACTTAGTCTATCCGGCAAACTGAAGTGATCTGTGAGCCGGCCCACAGGTCCGGTTCAAACATCTGAACCGTGAGCTGAGCTGAAACTCACGCATATAATATCAAGTTACCCAATGTAACGGTAAGATACTTGTCTAGTTTTCGTTTTTTCTGACCTGCTCTCAAGCCTGATTGTCTAATCTAGACCTTTTTATGAAGTTCAGGTTGCAAACGTGAACTGCCTGTTCACCTGCTAGTGAGTGATCGTTTCCCAAGTACAAATCTTACCTGAAGTCATCACTGATGTGTTGCTAGTCCCGAGAATTTAATTACTTTATGTGTCATGGGGCTTTACCACCTTGCTTACCTACCCTACTACTGCTTTTAAAATGCGACGGTGGTGCAATCCTAGCCCGCCACCAAGAATTGTAGAAATCTATTTGTTTTTAATAATAAAAAAAACTTAATGTGCATACAAAATAAAATAGATTCAAATAAAAAAATTACATAATCCGTATCCAGGGCATGTACTGGATGAAGCCCGTATTACTGGGTACCCAGCTCAAACCTCCTAGTAAACATTACTCCTAATACACACAGTAATACACAGTAGTTGAATGATTAAAAAACAGAAGTACTAGGGAACAATAATACGTGATACTACAGCATTTACAATAGCTTTGTATTATCGGGTGATCATACATAGTTACTTTATAAACACTTAGCTCAACTTTCTATAAATCGCTCATAACTGTAACTCAATACGGCAATAAGCGGTCATTTAAAATATGTACGGCGGTATTTAAAATAATGTAGGGTACACTCAACAAGTGAGCTTTAATGGACGATATAATCAGCCGATCAACGGGTCGCAGACCTACTCATTATTTTAAGAAAAACATTAAATACTTATGCACAAAATTTTGAGTGGAAAGCTATGCAATTACGTGCAGTACGAAATTGCGAAGTGCATAATGTAGGTGGCTCACCAAAGATATAGTGTGTGCGACTGAAAGTGGCTTTCGTTCAAAGTTTTCATTTGACGTATGAGAGAGATCTACGGAGGATTTTCTAGTTTCGTTCGGGGCTCTAATTATTTTTGCGATAATAAATAACACATGCAGCTATACATCTCTACATAACTGCGTAAAATTACCAGATGATTAAGTTATTTACATATATTCCGAGACTAACAAAATAGATAAACATAAATTTTTTGCAACAATTTTTTCCACAATTATTTGAATCGAAGTCTATCGTATCTATATATATACTCTTATTTCAATAACTACAAAATTGTCACCTTCCACACTTAACACGTAGAAGTTTATTTACGCTTTCCATTTTCTACTTAAATTATATTAGGTATATACATTTAGCATATTGGTAAATATCAGATTGTCTGTATCTATGGGAATCGACTTCAGTTTTCTCTTAGCATTGAGAGGCACTTCCAGCCACATGTCATCCGTGTTCAAACGGTAAGACCTACCAGGCAAGTGCCCAAACTCGTACGCTGGTAAAAAGTACAAAACGTGGCCGCTCCAGATCAAATGAGAGCGTAATGTCCGAATCAGATAGCCGGTAATAAAGTATATGCGGAAAAAAATGACGGTTCCTTGCTTCTGGGAGCACGATAAGGATGGGTTGGAAATCAACTTTAATGGCCGTATCGATTATCGGAATTGCAACAATATCGATTATTTTATTTTATGGTTTAGTCTTATTTCTGTATTTGTGTTATACCGACCCATAATAGGATGTTTTGTTTAGATTCTTATGACAGTAGGCGGTAATATATTTTATTTATAATCAGTATGGGGGTACACGACAAGTACACGACAATTTCCTTAAAAAAAAAAAAACTTTTTCGCTTTATTTTTACCAATTTTTATAATTATATCATAATATATAGTTTTGTCTCTCAAAAAAAATCGATTTTAGGTTTGAATCGATTTTCAAAAGTATCAGTTGCGTTTTGCAGGAACGAGGTTTTAAATGTTGGAAACGATGGGAGTGGACTTGTCGGCCAGTGCCTGAAGGTGCACTTACTTTAATTTCTTTCCCGTGCGTGATTTTTCGAGCAATCTTTGACGTTTAATGGCCGAACTGAGATCGACGGCTCATACGGAATATGAATGGACGTGGCGTTATTATTTTTATTTATGAGTTCGGCGCTACGAGTACCGACTTTTCGATGGTAGCGCGAGATCGCCAGTTTTTTTGTGAAAAACGCTATTAATTGCTTCAAAACTACGTCTGTAAAAGATGGTGCTAACTTAGCTATCCCGAGACTAGCCTGTATAAATAGACGAAACTATTTATCACGAGACGAATATTTATGCCATCAAAATAATTTAAAAGAGAGAAAGAGTCTCACGCTTTAAAAGTTAAGTTGTATGCCTCCACACCTATTTCTGCTTAATAACACCGGCATAAAATACTGAAATATATATTGTGGTTCGAAGGTCGTGGTAAGGGATAAATATTTACTCAATTTTGTTCTTAGGGATAGCAACACACTTTCGATAGGAATTTAATCTTATCGGGATCTGATTTCGGGTGTCCATGGACGGTAGCATCCACTTACCATCAGATCGACTACACGCTTCCTATTTAGATATTATAAAAAACTACATAAGCTGCAATCACCCGCTTATCGATGAATGGGTCATCGATAAGTATAGGCAAACTCTAACAGCGTTCCTGTAGGGCTGGAAGATTCATATCTCCGATAAGACGGTGCACTACAAAGTAATTATTGACATATGCGCCAATCGGAACGGCATCTGTACTTGCCTTCTGTTCCGTTTTTGCAGGTGTTTTCTTGATTGCTTCAACCCCTTAATGACTGGTTGTTTTGCCCTTCTATTTCATACTACTAAAGAACTTCAAATCATAATTAGTATATGCTGATTAGGATCTGTTATTTTCTGGATCAATAGCGTTAGGGTCTGTTCCCACCACACAGAAGTAAATAAATTTACCCATGGTGCTAGAAAGTCGAGATAGTTCAGCTTGCATATATGTCAAATTGAGCCAATGTAGAGCTAGGTTTACAAAAAAGCACGTTAAAATCTGGCCTGAATTATGTCTACATGAACTAATGCTTGCAATCCACCTGCGGTCGAGCACAGACGCGTTACTAACCCTGAGGACTATGTTGGTATGCCTTAGATAAGTATATCTCCCTTACCACACCCTTCAAACCTGACAACAGCAGCGCTCAGCACTATTATTATTCAACAGAAATAAGTGGCAGTGGTGTCGCCAGAATGAAACTACAAAAGGGTCTACCGCCTTCAAACTTACTATTCGAAGCTTTCAATATGTTCGCAAACTTCCGTATAAAAAAGATTTTCAAGTCAATCTAATTGATCATTTTGGCACTCCATATTACATTATCCAAACACGTTGCTTCTTATATCTCATAAGATCCCGAGACGTTCAGCCCTTGGTCCCACGCGAAGGGCTTTTTTGGGCAAATATTTGCGACCAGTTCTTCGGGGCGTTGACCTCGCCGACTGGTGGATTTCGGCCGAAAATCGCACTTCGTAGTGGTTTGCGTTATTATTATTAATTGGATCAAACGGGTTGAAGCGATCGTTAAGGGACGGTCAAGTCAGAAACGTGGTGGTGGGTTCCGTGGGCTTATGGAAATAGTCAACTAGTACTAACTACAAGCCCTTTTAACTTGCATTGTTAGTTCGTATATATGAGGATCAAATCTGGCAACTAGATTTTAGCCAGGCAACTCCAACCAATTAAGCTGAAGTTTAGTCGTACACATTTGGTTTGGATGACATTTCATGATTAGCTTAGTGACGTCACTCTAAATCTACTATGGCGGACGTATAAAGAATGCGGATCAGTAAAGTTTTATGCACTCTCATGATACAGGCATCATGTGAAAATGTTTTCTGATAAGAATACGAATAATAGAATTACGTTACTAAAAAGCTTGTTTTTAAAAACCTTTTTCATTATCATGAGGCTGTTAAAAAGTTCATGTTTATTAATTTCAATAAAAATTATGTCTTAATACACTACACACTTCGAAGTAATCTGTTACATCAAATTTACGTATGTCTGACTCGTTTTTTCGTCCCCGCGCTGAATGCCAATAACATGTCGATTCTTATTTTATAACCCAAATAAATCAGATTGTTCTCACAACACGTGCCGGGTCGCGTATTCAATGTACAATGTGATTTAGTAGAGTAAACATGTCAATTTGTACCCAGCTAAATTACGATGGTCGGAGTCAATACGTTAGGCCATATGTTGCGGAGTAGATTTGATTTAGTCAGGTTATAAATTTGGTGAACAAAACGAATCCAGCACAGAGTAAAAAGGAACAGTTTGACAGTTTGTTATTTACGGGGCAATAAACGTTCACAAGCTTTCGAATTTCGAACTGTAGGCGAGGGATCAACTTCATTAGAGACAAGCTTCCGTTGCGGGTCCGCCCGCGCACATTTTTGGTCATTTTCGTCGGATCCGTATTATTTTCGAGATTAAATGTAACACATATAACTTCTCGTTCGTTTTTCTGTTTTTCATTAAAGGTTGTTACAATCGACCCACCCATTTCTAAAATGAAAGCGTAAATACAAACAATATCTTTAATGGTTTCTAATATTTTGTCAATGTACAAAATAAAATTTCAGTTATTTTAGATGTACCAACAGCGGCTTAAATTTTATTCTTATTATATAGACAGATAATACGTCTTAATTTGAAGTTTGACTTGTTTGTTCGTTGCTAAAGTTTGTAAACATTTTGACAAATAAAATTGCTTTTAGATAAATATTCAACAACTTATTTCATTGGAAATTGATTGAGCCTCTTCAGAATCTGTTCTTTTGACATTGCTGTAAAGTTTAGCCTTTCAAAGAGATATTACATGTTTAAGACCAAAAATACAGACAAAACCTGTAGTGTAGTATATACAAATAGCACGCTTTAATTAAAGATTGCGGTCAGTACTTAAACTTAAAATGCATTCGTATATGCCATCATATAAAAAAGTATTTTTTTATACTAAAAATAAGACAGACGGGCTACCTGATCGAAAGTAGTCACCCAGTCAGTCGGCTATGGACATTTGCAACACCAGAAGATTCGCCAATGCATCGCCTTTTTTGGAGGAGAGCTCTTTTTGCACTGTAAGACGACAACAGACTACAGCACAAAGTCTACTATGGCGATAAAACGTGTAAAAGTGTAAAACTCACGCAAGTGTAAAATGTACTTCAATGCGAAGTCTTACGAGGCTTTGTTTATATTTATTTTGATCTGAGGTTGAAACACTTATTTGCTTTTTAGGTGTAAGTTATAAGGTTAATTATGGCAAGTTATTAAACTCTCTATGAATTTAAATAACATTTATTATTTATTACTTTTTATGCATAGATACAGAACTTTACTAACAGTAATACGTTTAGGCCCGTAAATAATAAGAGTTTTAAACGCATATAAATATAAACGGTCTATTAATGAATTTTTTTTCTTGTCCACTGGTTACAGACTCGCAGACAATTTAATTTGCCAACTCGCGTGGTAGAGCGATCACTATACAGGTCTTACACGTAGTGACTTCCGGGTTCGATTCCCAGCCAGGCGTGGCAATGATTTCTCCCTAGAATAACGAAGGGTTACGTATTCAATAGGAGACTTAAAGACAATATCGTTAATTATTAAAATACTATATGAAATACTTACAAGGGTTTTTTGTACGTCCAATAAACATATATCCCTAAATATTTTTTATTATTAAAAATATCATTATCATTCTGTTGTTTCTACTCTGTGGTGATTTCGCAGAAGAGTGCAGGTTGCGGTCTCGTTTATATTAGTTTAATGAGAGCCGCCCGGGCCCCGAGCATTCCGACGAGAACGTTGAATTGTATCATTGTTTTTGTTAATTTTGTATTATGAGTAAAACTGTTTTTTCCCAAGTTTTAATTCGATATTTCAAGCTGATAATTGAAGGAGGAACTCCGTTTGTGTATTATATCACTATTGGTATCCTCCAAACCAGAATATAGCTTTAACAATGCTTTTATAAAACACAAGTAGTTACGGCGAAGGTGCGTACGGAATGCAGCTACGAAATGTTAAATCCTTTAAAACATTTGACAAGCGTTAATCTGGTCAAAATGTCAATGTAAATGATTAAGTAATATCGTTAACTGATATCTTCCTTTTTTAAAAAAACGTAGTGAGCAGCGGACTAACTGATGAAAAGCAGTCATCGTTGTCTATGAACATCTGAAACTCCGGAAAAGTTGTTGATGCATTTCAAACTTTGGAGAAAAGCGTTTTTTGCACCTTGAAAGAGAGCCATATCATAGTACATACATCGCGAAGAAGTTCATTCCACATCTTACGTGCTCGTAGTCAAAAATTGTAACGTGAAAACCAAATTGTAGTGGAGTACCACGACTGACCTGATCTGATGATGGACCCGAATTCCCATAGCAACGGTTAAACTAAACAAGATATCCTCATCGTGTTTAGGTTTTTTGGTTGTATTACTTTTAGTACACGAATATGAAAAAAGGGGTTTATTATAATTTTTAATTACACAAATCTTATTTAAACGAAAATTAACAGACTCCGTGCAAAACAATAGGTCATTTTTCTAAACATGGGTTTGTTTTATTTTTTAATTATTTTTCGTATGTTTTTAATATTAACACCATCGTGTACCATGAGTCAGAAGAGTATCAATGTACTGAGGAGGCGTTGGTATTGTTGTAGGACACGCAAAATATCATTGAAGGTCTGTTTTCTTATTTATTGTACGGGACAATCAAAGGAATAAGCTTGTAAGTGGATAATACGATAAATTTCTCTCACTAGTTATGATTAGATAACCCGTCTACATCCTCTAAATTTCTTAGAGTGATTATGAAAGAAAAGCATTTCTTGCCCACTATCTTTTTCTTGTTCTCTATCTTCATGTAAATGTTCCCTTCAAAACGATCTAGCCGTTTCGTTTAAAACTCGACAAATGTAACTATAAGCATTTTTATATTGTATCCGCCATAGTCAAACTTAATGTAGAGCTTCTTAAGATATAAATAATAAAGATAAAATATTGATTGAAATTATTAATTTTGCTCCCTTTATTAGAGGTTCTAACCCATATTATAAGATTAGTGTTTTAAACCTTTATTTGTGATATAAAGTGCTTATTTATGTTTTATTAATGGTAGAATGTTGATAAAACAGAAACACTGTTTTTTGGTAAGTGGCCTGATGGTAAGTGGTAACTGCCGCCATACTGATAATAAAAAATAACTGATATACTTGTAGTAAAACATAATTTACGTTATAAGCAATATAAATAACACGTGAGTAAAAGATATAATGGATTCGAGGAATATGTGACCAAATGCATCATTTGAATCACTAATTTGTTTGGACTTTATCGCCATATTGTTGCAATTTTATTTCAAGTCGAATGACGTGGTCGTGGGATGTCCTACGGAGGAGTCAAAAATGTCGGCGGCAAATAAATAATAAAAAAATAGTTTTATAGATGGACTGTAGTTATTGCATATAGCGTCATCAACTTATTACTGTCCCACTGCCGGGCACGGGTCTCCTCGCAAAGTGACAGCCGTTAGGCCATAGACCACCGCGCTGGCCAAATGCGAATGTGTAGAATTCTAACATTTGAGATTTTTTTATAAAGAAACGTTAAGTGTGTTCCTCGCGATCTTTTCCTTTACCGTTATAACCAGTGATAATTTATTTCTAACTTCGAACAATCACAGGTACCTGGGGTTTGAACCTCGGACCTTTCGATTGAGAGGCTGCGATTCAACCCTTATTCTATCACTGCATACATGCTGATAAACATAGAGTATCTTTTTAATCTGGGTGTGAAATACGTTTAAAAAATTGGCACATGGCACAATCTCGCACATGGAGGGTCCCGTACCACTAAATGTTTTAATTTTTGTAATTATTTTAACTTCGTTTATTTTCATACGTTATATAAACATTTTTCTGACTAATTTAAGCAGATTTCTCATTAATAAGTATAAAGAAACTACGAGTTTCATAATTCCTGCTCTACGTAAAAAATATTTCTATATTTAATCGTTTATTTTTTAAATTTAACGAATTATACACGTACTTACGGCGCTTACTGCAGTTTTAGTAAGTTGCCGCAAATAAGACTAATATAAACATCCAAAAGAAATAATTCACATCTGTTCCCCAAATTGCAGTCATAAATCCGTTTATTCAAAGCGCTAAGGTGTTTGAATCATCACAATAAAAATACGCATCGGAACAATTTTGGCAATCATTTGACATTTGGACGACACCAGAGTCCAGTGCCCGAATATATTAACTTTACATTTTACATAAATCCCGGATACCAAAGTCCATTACGCAGCTCTTGGGACTGATGGTAATAGGCATTAGTATGATACGAGCAATGGAAATATAACATAATAAAGTTTGGCTAATGGCTCGCACGTTCGAATTGCATAATGCTGAATCAGACGCGTGTGATATTTTTAATTCATGAATCAAAACTCAAGTAGAATGCGCCGACGCTATTGCAAGGAGTTGGCGGTTTGAAAAAAGAAATAAAATGGCCGTTTCCGGACGCTAAACAATTTTTTGCAACGGGCAACGTGATTTGAATTTGGAACGTGTTTTTTATAACAATTTAGGTACTGAGACATTGCCCTCGAGCTACTGTTACCAACTTTTAATATGCATTCTGTTCCATACTCAAAAGGAAAAAAACGCGCGCTTTCGCGTTTTCAATTTTCGAAGTAAAAGTCTACCATTGTACCCAATACGTTCTTTATTAGATTTAATGGTATAATCTGTGCGGTTTAAGAATACATCCACTTTCCATATAAAATAGTCCTGTTAAATGTTTATTTTTAAAATGAAACTAAATTACTACAGAAAAATGTTTGACCGAAAAACGTAACATGGATTTAGCGTAACAAGAACTGAGTTGGTGCCTAATTTTCATAACATTCTATGAACCAATAAAAAAAATCCCTGTTATTAGTTTTCAAATGAACAAATACGAATTTTAATTGGATACATTTTAAAAACATTTTAAACAAACAAGTCATTTGTTTATTATATGATATTCAAAGTTTGAAGTACATTAATTAGATAAATTGGTTTAAATTAATGACCACCGATATTACAAAACGCGTTTACATTTTACAAAGTTGCCATAATTTAAAAATCATCTTTCTTTTTCACAGCGATGAATGACCGCGCGAATTTGACAACATAACTGATAGTGTTGCCACACAAAATGCGTTGTAATTTACAACAGGTCCTGAACAGGCTTTCGGCATGCAAATTTGAATTAAAATGTTGAACGATTTAATATAATAAGGTTAATGTAAACGATGCCTAATTTTATATGCCCGAGAGACTTATTGCATTGATTGGAAAGTGATAAGGTTTTGTCGATTACAGATACAAGAAGTAATAATTTATTTTGAGAAATAATTATTTTCACTCCTCATGTGACTTGTTTAATGTTCTAGGTACCCGGCATGTATTTTATTATGGATTAGATAAGTACATTTTTCAAGTTTTAACGATTTATGTTGATTAAAGTGCTTTTTAGCGTGGGTCGAAATTACGCGCGCCGATGTAACACATAATTTATTAATAGTACTTACTTTTGTCTATTAGCTGTTTCGTAGGTAAAAATTACGTTAAATATGTAAATAATCGTATTTTATAATTACACTAAAGAAGTATAACTTCTCACATGCGTATATAATGTATATCGCGCTATTTTCATCGTTTTAATAAACATTAATTAATATCAACGCTTTAAAAGACAAGTATGAATTACAAAGTTATGTTATTCGGTTTTTAAAAAGTGCTGTATCTCAGAAACTGTTAACCGTATATTGTTCAAACCAATTTTCGTTAAAAGTTTTCCATGACATCTACAACATATGTTTTATCCAGATTTTTTACTCCCTTAGTTTAAAAGTTAGAGGGGGCGGGCACACATTACCGCTTTGAAAGGGCTTGTCTCTCAAACAATCGACTTTAAGAAAAAATGGGTTTTACAAATCTTAATGTCATTTTTGAAGACCTTTCTAGTAGTTTTCCTCTTTCTCTGTAGTTTTAATATTTTAAATGTGCATATATTAATAAAGATTTCAATTATTGGTTATTAGTATTTAAGAACAATATTTCGCCGTGTGTGGGTAACCTAAGGCTGACCAGTTTCGAAATAAAAATGGCGTCTCGATCATGAGGCGAGGCGATAATAAAGGCATGCGAGCAATATTCCTTTTACGGACGGTTTCCGTTGAGTAGGGTAAATGCACAGTTGTTGGCAGTAATTAGCTTATTCTTACGCTATAATAATCATGTAAGGAAACATGGATTGGTTTTTATCACAAGTTTATATTTGTCAAGAGGGTGAAAATAAAAACTGCCTTTTACATAAATTCAGGTGGCAAAAATATAAAAATATACGTATCGTACTTACATTGTATGTCCCGCAGTAGTCAGTATTATAAAGTAAGTTTTTAATAAAATATAATAAAAGGTTACTAATTTATCGATTGTAATAATAAGGCTCATTATTCTCGTTAACTACGATTAACTTTGACTCGATTAAATTTTAATCAATAACCAGTGTGGATGGTGTACAAGTAATAATTATAGTTTGTTAATGATACGAGTACTATATTACTATATAATTATGTGGAAGGAAGACAAAACATTAATACTCATTTATTACTACTCGTCTGTCCCTGTCTGTCTAATATGTAAATGTAAACTTTGATTAATTGTATTTTATTGTATAAATCACATTGAAAATGCATGCATATAGCATTTTGCATAGAAAATTTAAATCTCTGTACAGTCAGACAGAAAGCTAGTTTTAAGATCACAGAAAAAAGTTTGAAATCAATGTTTAAAAACAGAAAGATCGAATTTTTCATATAGCGTAGCATTAATAGGTGTTTTCACCCTACATTTATGAAATTCATTTGCGCAGTTTGCTCAACTCCCGGCCGGTGTAAATTTTAAACACAACATCTTTTTACGGATTGGCTTTTGCTGCAAATTTGTTTAACCGAGTACGAAGTTGTTTAAACAATATCAGCTTCTTTGGAATCAGTGTTGTTAAATATTGTACGAGTAAATCACACTTCGAAGTTGAGTTTCAAGTTAATTATCAGTTAGCTACGTGTAGCTTTTAGACAACACTAACTGCTCCCTGTGACTTTAAATGCCTACTTTTTATAGTATAGTAGTAAGTAGCAAAATCAAAATCAAAATATTTTATTCAAAGTGGATCCTTTACAGAATTCTTTTTGAACGTTAAGAATTTACCACCACTTCACATGGTGTATGCTATCCACCTAATAGTAAGTAGTCACTGCCACTCATGCATATCAGGCTTTTAAAATAATTAAGAGTCCAACCTGAGGTCCACTACACATGTTATTACCTCAGAGACCTAAGTTGGAACGCCTTGTATACCTACGTATATCTCCCTTACCATACTCGGGTTACCTCACTGAGTCACCATACTAGTAACAAATCAAATAATAAATCATATTTCTTTACTTCTTTTTGCGGATACATAGAACAAATACGTAACCCATTTAGTTTGAAAAATACCTCTCATACAAACAGGCAGACAAATAGGGTTTTTATCAATTTCGTGCATGTAAAACACTGTTTGAAAGAAACCAACATCTTCTGAGCTTCTTTGTGGCTATGATTTTAGAATATCACGGCCAGACACTCCATTTTATTTATATGTATAACTGCATACACAAAGCATAGCATTTTCTTTACGTTCTGCAACGTTGTGCAATTTTGTTTTGTTTCAACGACGTGACTCGGCGCGGCGTCTGGATTGGCCAATGTTTGTTCAAATTAGAAGCTCTTGAATGTGCTAGCTTTGTGGAAAACGAGCTACTTATAGGAGAGGTGGGCTCAAATTTTAAATCCAATGGAGACTTAAACACTTTTTACACTATAGAAGTAGCAAACGAGCGTACCGTTCATCAGATAAGATTACTCCTTCCTGAGGTCGATCATAGAAGCATTGCTGAGGACTAAGGGAAGCATCTTTGAAAAGTATGTCTCTATTACCAAACCGGTGACTTCTACCATCTACTAAAAGATTCTACACAAAATTTATTTAGTTTCAACGCTATCTACTGCCCATGAAATTATGACGTGGCGTGGCGTAGTTACTATAGTGATCTAGCACGTAAAGTGTTCCAGTTTATTACCAGGCTAGGCATACGTCTAAATGATGAATTTTGATTTGCATTCTCGTCTATGTGGACATGGTACCCAAGACAGCAAATCTAGTGAGGTGCTACGAAAAATATTTTTAATGTGCAAAATTTTATGTAATTTCATAATAACCTAGCTTTTAAAAAAGTGCCGAATTGTCCCCATAAAAGCCTTATATTCAAAATTCAATTTATTTACGTAATAAGCCTGTCTATGGCGCAGAAATTCACGTGTACCACATTTCAACTTAATCAGTTCTAAACAAATTGCACTTGGATGCAACTGACGGACAGACAAACACACGGCAGATCTCATAAATGTTGGTTTGGTTTTATACGGAACTCTAAATATAACATAGAATTTTTAGCTTCCGTGTCCAAGATCGATCGGATAGTGTGTAAACGCTGTAATCACAAGAATGTGCAGTGTGACAGGTTGCGTCACACATTTCTGCCAATGTTTGTTGACTCTCGCCATTTTAAATGGCGCGATTTTTCCGTCTCCGATTTCGAATATTGCAATCGTTTGTTACATAAGTCACAACTTAGTAAGTACATTACTTTCTAAGTTTATATTTTCTTTTTTTATTGCTAAAATTTTATTTTTTGTATTTTTTTAAATACAGGTACAAAACTAGCGTTCTGTCCTGATTATAAGTCACTACCGTATCTATACTCAATCAAAATTGAAGTAGCGTGGTACAGATACATTTATTACTACACGTTCCATTGAAAATGGCACCCCATCTTGTGTTTCGACTCCGAAGGACCGCCGCACCCATTTCTGCCTAATAATAGCAGTTTTAAGCGCTACTGTGCTCTGGTTTGAAGGGTGTAACTGTCATACGCTAATCCGAGGCGTTCCAACTTAGTCCTTATGGGTAGAAACGCACATGTAACCAACATCAGGTAGGACTCCAGTCCTATCTGGGAAGGATTATAGGTGTATATGGACTATTTACTATTTGGTGGACCATATGCTTCTTTGCTACTTCCAAACAACAAAAAAGAAAAATCATCTAATTTTTACTCTACACGTGGATACCCATCTTATTATGAATTTGCACAATGATTCACTAAATAATCGCAATTCGCAACGATATAACATAATGCGTAAGGTGTAGATTTAAGTGAATTCTATAAGGTCACCACTGACGCATGTTATCAAAGCATATACAACTGGACTATTTATTACCAGGTTTAAGGATCAATACAGGACATTTTTCTGTCTGGATGTGTTATTATACTAAAAAACCAAAATACCAATTCTAATAGAGATTGCTTCAAAATCTATGGATATGAAACGAACTTTCATCCCTTAGTACACTCCCTTAGGAGATGCTTTTTCAAAAACGGCTCAATAAATGTTCCATTATTTCTAATCATGCAGTAAAATAAAAAATATATATAGTGCTTGCTTCGAATCTTGTGGCTGTAAATTCCGCTTTTTTTTGCTCTTTTAGGAGTTGATTTTCCAAAATCGGCGAAAAATTATTTCATTATTTTTATTCAGAAAGCCAAATACTAATTTTCATAAAGCTTGCTCCGAAATCGGATTTTCGTACCAACATTCTTTATTTTTAAATGATTAAATATATGTTCTATTATTTCCGATCAGCTATCCAATTTTATAGAACTAGCCTCCAGAATCGGTGAATGAATTACTTTCATCCCTTATTTTATCCTCTTAGGCGTTGATTGAAAAAAACGGTGACATAAGTTTGAATTATTTCTAACAACACAACCAAATACCAAACATATTCTTGAAACGTAATCTTATTATGTTATCTTAGCTGAAATTATTAAAAAATACGTCTTGTTTCTTCTTGTTCTTGTATTAATTGAACACATTGAAGATGTTCAAATTCGCTCTCCTGAAAAATTGCATATTTACACATACAGCCTTATTATTAGGCAGTCGAAAATTCGAAGGAAAATTAATAAGGACTGTCCTATAAATCAAAAATATATGGTAAAATTAATTTTACGTGATAAATCGAAATAATTTACATTAATTACACGATGCGTGCAGACCGGCGCCGCGTGCCAACTGTTTAAACTGACCCGAAACAATTGATTACAGAATTTACACCGTTCAATTTGCTTTGGGTGTCTGGCGTATTGTACACAAGTCATTCGCGGTTACTGTTACACTGACATACTCGCAGATCTAACCTCCGACGATCTGTAGGTATCTTGGTTGAAATTCAATGAAAAACACTCAATGAACAACAGCCCAGAAGATGCGCAATTGTGGATTGAACAGTCGCTTCTGTCTTCAAAAGTAAAACGCTTCTCTGATTATGTTTAGGTTATATATTGTGGTTGGAGTTGATGATTTTAAACAATAATTTATGGAACTTTTACAATTAGAAATCTTTATATAATATTCTCTTAACCCTTACAAGTAAACCACCAATCTTTCATTTGAGTTGCGTAGCTTGACTGCATTTTGCCTATCACGCGGGTTTACTTGTAGAAGGTTCTAGTATGCATACATTTGCATCATATGGCTTCACATGTACTTGTCTTGTCATGTACGCGGCAAGAACGCAGGACGTGAAGAGATCGCAACGGGAGAGAATTTACGCATGCGGATTAGACACTGACGCGGACATAATCCCGCGTGACAGTAAAAGGGCTCAAATGTTAGTTACTTTCGATACATATTATTTAAATTTGAATATATATATTTTTGTAGATTTTTGAATAAAAATATGCTTGTTAATCTCGTAGACCCGCACAACGTCGTAGCTAGAGGCCGCGAAATCCC
>DWRA01001320.1:0-17574 GCA_018250295.1 Spathilepia clonius
AATGAAACTAAATCGAATGTGTTTGGCCTACATAAACATAAAACAGTAACTTTTTCCAAATTCAATTATCTGGTTAAGAATCGATGGCCAACGCCAATCCAATAGTGTATATGCTATGAAGATGTTAATTATTTGTCTTCTGTCTGTAGGTACGGCTACAATAGCTGCTAATATGTACTATGTATTTACATTCTTTAGATAATGGAAACTACTATAAATGTTTAATTAAATAATATTCTTTATTCAATAAAGATTGTAATTCAAAATAGCAGCTTTTGTATGTGTGTCTCGCTCACATATTAATGAACACGAGCAGGACAAGCATAGAAATACCGTCAGTTTATATCACAACGTTTATCGAACCAAACCGTATATATCTATAGAGTTGTGTGTACCACTAAATTAAAATATTGCATCTCCACAAAAAGGTTAAACAGAAGGTGTAGAATTACAACAGAGTGGTGTACAGGCTGGCGAGCGACAAACGTGGCAATTTATCTCGTTGGCGCTAATCGTGCCAATTAGCATTGATATACAAGAAATAATGTAACACATTTTAAATGTCCTCAAATAATACGTGAGCGAGTGTTCACCAACTAATTATTTTGTTTTATTGGGAGGAAATCTTATTATAAACTAGCCCGTAGAACACCTTGTGGTTCAACTTGGGCAGCATCACCGCCACGTGTTTTTCTACCTAATAACAACAGCGTTAAGCGATATTGTGTTTTGGTATGGCAAGACACGAGTTCTGACTTTACCTGAGAGGTAGCATCTCACGACGTGGGTTTATTACAGAAGTCTATAAACGGCAATAGCCACTTTTATATACAATGAAACTAGCAAAGCAGTCCACCTGACAATAAGTCGCTACGGCCGCCCATGGACAACTTTAACCAACCTCAGATCAGATTAAGGGTCCTACCTAAGTTTCACAGATGCGTTGCTACGCCTGAGGACTAAGTTGAAACGCCTTGTATTAGTATGTCTCCCTTACCACACCCTTCAAAACGAACACAACGCTTACTTACCATCAGGTGAACTGTAAGCTCATTTGCTACTTCTACAAGGGAAAAATGCAACCCCAAAATATGGGGGAAGATAGTATCAAATTCAGATGCATTAAGAAACCATGTTTAAAATACCCGTACAAAGGCACAATAAGCTAGATTCTCCTTCGGCGACCAACTCTCGACTTTCTACAACGATTGGATGCTGTCCAAATATGTACTTTGTTATTTCGCGGTGAAGATTAATCGACCTTTACCTTGAGAATTATGTGTTGGCGAATTTATCTATATTACTATACATAATGCCCTATAGTTTCGAATCTAAACTTAATATTATGATATTATATGTCGTTAATGTCTTAATCTGCTGTAATCTAATAATAATAATGCTTTAAAGGTGGTAGAACCCTTTGTAGTTCGACTCCGGCGGCACCACCGCCACACTTATTTCTGCCTAATAACAGCAGTGTTAAGCGCTGCTGTGTTCTGGTTTGAAGGGTGTGGTAAGGGAGATAAACTTAACAAAGCATTCCAATGTATTGCATTGGTAAGACTAATATTGAAGCTTCGATGTCTTACGTACTCTAGTTTCAGTTGCGTGATAAGAAAGATTTGCACAAGGCGTTCCAGTTTAGTCGTGGGGCTTAACAATGTGACTCTGATTGGAAAAGTCGTTCTAGGTACTTACAGTTGGTGATAGCTATCGAGCAGATGGCCAGACACTCTTCGTATAAGAAAAAAAATCTAGCCTTTAGGTATGTGTAGGTATATTAACAAAATATGCTGCAATGGGTTTCCCTAAAATTATGAATATGCTTGGAAAATCATGAATTAGAAATACATGTTTTCAAGATGGTAGTACGATTTGCGTTGCGATTCTAGCGACACCTCCGTCACATGAATTTCTGCCTAATAACAACCGTATTAAGCACTGTTGAATTTAAGTTTGAAGGGAGTGGTAAGGGACACGTGTCCATGTGAAACGTTCCAAATTAGGTCCTTGGGGATAGCACTTCTGTGGCCGACCTCAGGTAGGACTGTAACCTTGTAATATGTCGAACTGCATACATGTTGGCTGCTTCAGAACAATAAATAAGCGTAGGTATTTACCTCTCCTGCCCCGCTGTGTCCCAAATCTCGAACTTGACCGTCGTGTCGTCGAGACAGAGGGTCTGCGTGAGGAATGCGGCTCCGATGGTGCTCTCCTGGTACTCGTGGAACTGGCCCTTCACGAAGCGCAGCACCAGCGAGGACTTGCCCACCGCGGACTCGCCGAGCAGCACCAGCTTGAACTGGCACACCTTCGTCTGCGGCGCGCCGTTCGGCCGCTGCGCCGCACCGCTCCTGTTTGTCGACATCGCCTACAAACAGACATATCGTTATACACACATTACACAAGGACATCTATAAGAGGGGTGGGGGAGCAGTTTAGGCAATATTCAATCCTGCCTTATTTTTTACTTGTTTTGGGGCCTTTGGAAAATATAACAAGTGATTTTTTACAAAACCAACTGATGAAAATAACCTTGAATCATTTCAACAATATGAAGATGGCTAATAAATAAAGCAAGTTTTGCAGAAAAAAAAATCAGATATGCAATATATTACGTTAAACGTTGTTGTTGTAATTTTGTACCAATCACTTTGAACTATACTTTTTGTAACAGGTCTCTTGCGCGAGTAAATTTTGATATATGCACTCTTTTTTCTTCTTAAATAAACCAAATGACTAAACCTTATTACGTACAAACAGGTTTCTTTTCAAGCCAATTTTAAAAATAAATAGAGTGAAAGTGTATGTCGTTTCAATATTGACTTTCTTGTTCCACATCCTTGAATAAACGATAAATATAGTTAATCGTCAACATAATTATATGTATTTAATCAGCGCATACAGATTTTTACGGTATCAGAATATAAATATCCTTTCTTATTTTATCTGTCTGTATCGTCTAGTCTCTCAGAATCACTAACAAATTATGACGAAACTTACAGCATTTTTTAAATTGTATTTGTTTTTACATACAAACTAAAATATTTTTGTAGTATGAAATGTTATAAATAGTTTTACATTGAAGTCGTATTTATTTGCGTAAAAATTAGTTCCACCGTTCGCATGATTAAACAGAAATAAGCAATGGCCATTTTGAAAACTGATTTTTTTGTATAGTTGGATAAATTAGTACTAGATAAGGACACATTCCATTCGAACAAAATTGACTTGTGTTGTGTTTAGCATTAGTCACCAGGGCCATCTCTCATGTTTATCTTTGTTCTAAACTCACCAGCTATTAACAGATGTTTATTTAACTGTTCATGTTCGTCCAATCTTATAGTACTGCAGTTTTTTTGAGTAGAAAATATACAGAACCATGATCAAAATTTTAAAAATCATTAAATATATTCAGTTGAAGTATTGGAAATCAAAAAGACGATATTTTTACTCAATGTTTACGTTATTTTTCTATCCTAACAATTATTCAATTACATTTACTCTAGTCCTGACATTCAATAATTAAATGAAATTCCAAATTAAAATTATTAATAACAACATTTGACTTAATATCCATAAATATATAAAATATATACAAATGTGTAGGAAGTAGCCCTTAAGAAACAGGTAATGACAATGTGCCCAGAAATATATTCGGTAATGAGGTCACAAGAAGCCTCAACAGTCTAATTTAATGAAGTCCAGATTAGAGTGGGTTTTGTTAGTTTGTTTGTAGCTTCACATGTACTTGAAAAGTGTAGGCCAAGGTTATTCAACTACACAAAATTTGAGAATATGAGCATAGATTTACTAATTGAAAAGTCAATACATTTTACTGGACATTTGTTAATATGTCCTCCAAATTGAACATGTGGACAACCCACAACGTACAGAAGACATTAAAAACTTTACATGGGTTTTTGCAGAAACTCATGCTCGAGTAAGGAAGGCAAATAACAAAACACTAGCAGGACACACTTGTTAGATATGACCTATTTGTTTTGTACTGGTGGAATACAAAAAAAAAGATAAAAGCCATATCAATGAAAACAATACCTGCTCATGAATAAAATAAAAAGTATATTTTTACCGCCATTCATATTCTTGTATTATTGTTTTATCCGTGTTTCGATAATGTTACTACTGTACAAATAGATTTTTATGTAAGATCCATAGAGCTTATTTACACTACTAGATTACATCAAGTTAGTAGAATTCATAGCAGCAATCATTTAAAATAAACATTTATGGCAACATTACAGCAAAACACATTCCTTTTACCATTCAAATGCCATGAATAATTCACTGACATTGCATCATAGCCTACAAACATTTAACCATTTTATGACTACTAAATGACTGCTTATAATTCATGGAAAACATATCATGGGAATACCAATAACAACAAATTCCATATAATTAATGAGAACTATTTGATATCGTTCCATTTTATAGGTATCATACTATTGATTGAATTCAAGTATCTCAAGGGCAATCATGGTCATCACAGCAGGTGCCGTAAGACCAATGACACTCACCAATATATTTTTGACTCAATTGATTGCATTAGAAGCAAGCTTGTGAATAACACTGATTGGTTGTTTGTGTATGTTTTCGTACATGTTCATGGTGCTCATAACACACAGAAGACAGCATAAGTAGAGAAAAAACGTGGTACGAGTTTAATTGCTAAAATCCAACACCAATTAATTAATTCTTCTACAATTATTATAATATTATATCAATTTCCCGTTTCATGTATAATATGATGCCTAATTTGTAATGCTAATCATTTAATATTTCAATATGGTGGTCTTGTATTAAAAGATTTTTATCTCTCAAACATCTACTGGAAGATACAAGTTTTTCATGTGGTATATTGGTATTGATAAGTTGGAAAGGTCACATCTCTCTCAAGCCAGTCCCATGGGCATATCCAGACCAGTACAGGCACGAGATTTAAGATTGACCCAACTCTCAGTGACACTGAAGTCAAATAATTTCAAATGATAAAAGGAAACATACAAATTAAAATATTTTATAATTAACATTTAGATCAACAAAATGAATAGCAAAGTAATTCTTTTTTCATATATTACAGTCCAATAGAATTACAAATTGTTTGTATAAATTTTACGTTACATTCAGATTTCAATGACATGTGAATTATGTTTGCGGCTAAACAAAAGATAATTAATTCTTGAATATACACAGAAGGACAAACAACCAATTCCCATCATTATACTGCTTGTTTCATCATCAAAACAACAATCTTTAATTAAGGTTGGCAGTGATAAATTTATTATTTGATATGACCTTATCAGCCATAAGGATGATAACTAAATAATACAGGTTAAAGTTGATAATGAAAGTGAAAATATCACCCAAATATTCATACCATTTATACCAATCATAATTCATTTTACAGTGCAGGCTACAATTTAATAAAAGAGTACAATTTTAAGTGTAACAAAGCGTATGATTGAAAGTTATGTTTTACTAGAGGAAAATATTCGAATATGGAAAAATACGAATGAGATGTAGTACAAAAACTAACCAACCTCAAGTACTGTCTATGACATTTTACTTCAATCAAGAAGTATTTTTAAAGTTTTAATTTAAATGTAAATTTATTTAATTACCATTTTATTTTTCACATTAAAATGTAGGTGCATTTTAATTTAGGCATGACAAAATACACATAAATGTTTATTTAGTGTGAAGATATTACAACTTACTTCTAGCAACTACAACTTACTTAAAGCAAGAAATTAAATTGAGGAAATAGTTATGACCTAACTACTAAGAATTGTGGCCAGCAAATTACCAACAGCATCAGAATGTTTGATCACAAACAATAGCTAAAACAACTCACCACTCAGCAGCGAAACAAAAACACAATTCGACACCATTTACAAGTTCACTCTATATCTGAGCACTGCTAAGCAGCTAATTCGTATCATAAAAACCTTTTACTGGCTATAAAGCGATCCCAGACCTCGAGACAACAAGTGCAATAAAGAAAAACGCAAGAACCGTAAACAAGAGCGTTATCTGTACAGACGGATCGTCGCGGATCACAAAGAAACTGCGAACAATGACACTTATCGTCCAACACTTCGCACACTTCCACTTCCCCGAGCCGCAATCACCGATATTTCCATCAGTTTATCGGTCGCAGTTGAAATTCCGACTGCCCCGTGATGACTAACTGTGTCAGCCCGTATCATTCATTTCCTCCGCTATCGTACTACACCGATTCGCCCTCTACCCAATCAGCTGGACCTCGTCGAAATTATTCCGTTCCACCTCCCCATCGTGCGCCCGTTCCACCGAACGATCTCTATCGCTAACACTAGACGTAATCCTGCAGTAGCGAGGCCCTACTCTCCATTATTCGATAAAATGACGCATTTACTAGATTATAAGGACATGAAAGACGTACCCTCCCTGTTATTATAATGCCGTTATGCACTTATTGCTGGGCGACAGATCCTCGCGAGGTCGCCGTGATTCCGAAAATATCATTAATTACACACTTAAACGAAAAGAATCATTAATTTGAAATGCTAAACTGGAAAATCTAGCACAGAAATGCGAAATGACCACGAACAAACATGGAAGCGAGAGAGCGAGCGAGACAATTTCATATCTCTTAGTTTATGGTAATTACTTCCTTTGTCTATGATATGTCAGAATAATGACAATGGATTTTGATAATTTTGTCTTGCTTTATAGTGTTAAATAAAATAAATTTGGTTTATATCCATAGCATTTTTTTGTGTAAAATTATTAAAAAATATTGATAGCCAATATTCATACGCCATAAAAAGAATATAAACTTCTGAACAATAAGTTATTTTGTTGCAAATACGTTCAACTTTCTAGAGATTTAGAGGATGCTTAATATAAGTTTTTATATATATTCTAATTTTAGATCGATTTTGTTTAAATAATCATGATGTGTAAAAGTATCTGATACAGATTGAAAACAACATATGTCAAATTAACACATTATTTGTGCTAAAATTGACAGTTGTCATAAATTCGTTTGTGTATTGCATTAATAATTGAATTGAATATTTTATCCTTATTCGTAACGTGCATCCCGTGTTAAAGGTTCGTAAGAATGAAAATAACAAGATACAAGAAGGTGCAGAAGTACCTCAAATTCTACTATAATAACTATGGTTTCCACCAACCATTCCAGTTGTTGATCGATGGCACGTTCTGTTTCAACGCTTTCAAAGTAAGTCTCTGTTTCAGGTACCTAGGTTTGATTAGTGCTCGCTGGACAGTGAAAACTTTAGTAAAACCTTATTCGTAATGGATAGTAAATACAGACGTATCGGACGTCTCATAGACATAGTGGACGCGGAGTGGCGTGCGGAGCAACTTCCCCACGAGGACATCCAGGTGCCTCTGGAGGAGCTGCCCGACCCCGAGGCGGACAGCGCGGACTCGCACCTCACTCTCAAAGAGCAGAGTATGCGTTGGCAGGAGAGTTTCCCTGAACCTGCGTGCCTTAATCTAAACTAGGTACCTATTCCATCTTTCGTATTATAATTATTTGACAGATTTTAAATTTTAGATATAGACATTTATCTGTATTTCATTTATTTGAAATTTCTCGTGTGCGTAGATTTAATATATCAAAAAAAAGGATGGTTATGTAAAATTTTCTAAAATATACACGTTAAAAGTACTGTAAGTGTCACTTATTTGAATATATCAAACTATTAATGTTGACCAATTTCTAGTTTAGCTGATCCATTTTAATTTCATCATATTATTTATATCGATTTAAATTTGGTATAAGGTATTGTAATGCAGCATTAAGAAAAAAATGTTTATCCTTTTTTTCAGGAGCAAATTAATATTAGAGAACAAATACCAAGATACCTTAATGGACAAGTAAAATTATTGACTACTAGGTGTATTATAATTGAAACTGAAAAAATATCCAAGAAAACCCACGGTGCTCTAACAATACTGAAGCAGTATGGCATTCATGAGTGTGGCCACAAGGAACCCATAGCGGGGGCACATTGCATTATGTCTATGGTAGGCAAGAAAAATGATAAACATTATATCATAGCAACACAAGATAGAGATTTACAAGAGAAGCTAAGAAATAAAGCTGGTGTCCCGATTCTCTATTTCCATAATAAATCACCAACTTTAGAAAAACCATCTAAAATGAGTTACGATAAAGCTGGCCAAGTATTAGAAGATAATTCTCACATATTCATATCAGAAACACAAAATGAAGCATTGAAAACAATGAAAAGAGCACTTGGCTTGGAAGAAAAGGTAGAGGAAAAGAAGATTATAGTTAAAAAGAAAAAAACTCACAATCCAAATCCATTGTCTTGCAAGAAAAAGAAAAAGAAGCCAGCTGGAGCCACAGGGATGCAAACCGCAGGTGTCAAGGAAGGCAAAGTTCGAAAAAGAAAGAAGCCTAAACATAAGAACATACAATTGCAGTCAGTAACATCATAATAAACTTTTAAAGCTTATCTTTTCTATGTCTTTTTATACTTACAGTTTTTGTATTTAAATATTTTTTAATTAAGAAAAGCGGTGAACATAAATTTATAATGTCATTAATTAGCATCACTATTTATCTTTTCCTTCAGACCAGAACATAGCTTT
Source organism: Spathilepia clonius (assembly GCA_018250295.1). Taxonomy (NCBI): domain Eukaryota; kingdom Metazoa; phylum Arthropoda; class Insecta; order Lepidoptera; family Hesperiidae; genus Spathilepia; species Spathilepia clonius. The sequence goes on from DWRA01001320.1 coordinate 8,659, forward strand.
ACACCAAGATGGTAATACAAAAAAGATATCCATTTCTTTTATATGTTCAAATACAACATGGAAATCAAAATTTGTAATGAAAACAGTTTTGTAAACATTTATCTTTTTATTAATGATATAATGAGCATAAAAGTGTTTAATTACTTTAGCTTGAAAGGCCATAGTAACTTCAGCCGATGAGTTCCAAATGTTTGTATGTGGACCAGGGGTAGGTTACTTAGGTACACAGTATGGAAATGTGATAGGATGTCGTAACATTCTTCTGGTTCAAACACCTCTTGGCTATCAGGCGAATCCTAGAAAAAAAAGTACAGAAACAAACTAATTTCAATATATTATATATGTTTTCGTGCATATTACTAATATGTTTTTTTAATTTAAGCTAAATCAATCAAATTTTCAAAATTCTGAAGCCTCAGAAAACTGAATTAATCATTCAGATATGCTTGGGTGGTGATCAAACACAAAAACCTACTTATCATTCCCTTTAGACATATCACTAAAAACAGACCAAATTATTAACTGAGATACAAAATATGTAATAAAATTATTTATAACCTCGATTGTATGTCGAATCAATATTTCTTTAAAATAATGCCAAGTAGCTATTGGTGATAACCAATAATACCATTTAAAGTATAAATGGGTTTTCATATACAATGTCAGGAGACAAGCGAGCTTGAATGCACTAAAGTCTCGCTGCGCAGCGTAATCAATGGTTTCTGATAGGAAACTAATAAGGAAGGTCTTCTCTGATAGATTGTAATTTTCAGTTATCTTCTTTTTCACCAGAAAATCTCCTAAGAAGTCAGTACTGTTAATGTATTATTTTCATAGATTCCACAGAATTAATGTACAGGTAGGAACCAGTATGTATGTCGGATATAACAAAAGCAAAGCAAAGGCGCGTGGCTTGCTTGGAGCTCATCGCATCCTTTAGAAGTTCAATGTATGTTTTTAACATTCTGAACTCGCAGCTCCGTTCTTTGCAACGCTGTATATAAGCGTATTCGCTTACCATCCTCACCGCGTTACCCTTCAACCCTAAACACAGCTGTGCTAAATACATGTTAATATATACCTATGCATACATAGGCGTGATTGTCGTAATTCTGAAGTCGAACGAGTCTGGTTCTACGGCCTTTAATTATACACATTAAATTCATCATTAACAGACATTCAATCAATAATGAAGCCCATTTTTTCTATTCTATTTAAATACAATAATACCTATACAGTCTGCTGCTAGGCATATGATGCTACTTAGCTATATTGTGAAATAGTGTACTGTGGCATCTAATTACAAAACAAACCCAAACATTTCTTAAAGGCTCCATCAGGATCAGAGTCATATGCTGCGATCATCTCAACTACATCTTCTTCACAAAATACTGTATTAAGTAAAAGACGAGGCTTCTCTTCTTTTTCTGGCTTTTTGAACGGCGGAGTTTCGTTATCTTTAAGCGAATAAAAGTACGATGGAGCAGATATTTGAGTTTTTAGTGTACTTTCGCCTTGTATTATAGGGACTATAGGTGCTGAAGCGGAAATCCCTTTAGCTCGTGAGACATTCGAGGATTCAGAAGACCTAATACCACTTTTTGACTCTAATACGGTTTGCATATTATGCGAAAAATCTTGAACCGCTCAACATAAAAAGATTAATATGCTACGTGCTCAGGCTCGACCAACTAAGCAGGTTGTCACAAAATCATGACAGTTTTATTCTTTTTCAGATTAAGCTCAGCTTTATTAAATAAATGAAAATGCACGACTGACCATATAAGTTTAAGGTTGTATAAATAGAAAATTGTAATTAAAATATGTATCAAATCAAAATACTGCTTGGATTGTCTTTTATACTCAATTTTATTCATATTTGTAATAGACATAAATGTCTTGTTTGCTCATAAATACACTTGTTTAATGTGTATATTTCAATTAACAATTACAAATTATTAAGACAAATATATACATCTATCTTAAGACTATTGTTCAATGTCCTCGTCTTCTATCGCAGCATTTATTATCTATGTTTGTTACTTTTCTGTACGGTATTCCTGTTATCAATATCAAATGTATCCCAATAGCGACCACTGACTTTGTTAGTCTCAGAATCACTACTACTACTATCCGATTCTTCACTTGAATCAGAAGAGCTTTCTTTGCCTTTGTATTTTTCGACTCTATTTTTCTTACTTTTATTCTTAGAACTATTGCGATCTTTACTATCGTCTTTGTTCTTTTTACTATCATCTTGTACTTTTTGCTTGCGCTTTTTCTTTTCTCCATAACGTGTATTCGTCTCTTCATTGTCACTACTTTCACTATCTGACTCTTCACGAGGCGATTTTCTTTTCTCTACATGTTTCGCGCGATTCTTTTTCTTGCTTTTATTCTTAGAGTTATTCTCGTCGTCACTATTATATTTATTCTTCTTACTTTTATCCTCTTGTTTGTGTTTGTCTGTTTTTCTATTACGTTTAGTATTATCTTTCTCTTTTTTATTTTCATTCTCTAATTCTTCTTCTGACGAATTGTCTTTTCTATGATTGTTTTTCTTGCTTTTATCCTTAGTATTGTTTCGGTCTTCGGTATTGTCTTTATTACTTTTACCTTTATCATCTTGACGATTACGTTCAGTTTCCTTGGACTTGCTGTCATCATCCCTGCTTTTAACTTTACTCCTGTCTTCATTACGATAATTTCTAGGATTATCGTCGCCACTATCTTCGCTGCGTTTGGCTCTTTTCTCGGTACCATACAAATTCTTGCCCTTATTCCTTTCGTCTGTAACTCTAGCCTCCATCTCGTCCCTAGTAAAATTTTTATCTTTACTTTTTCCATGCAAGGAATCTTTAGAATTTTTGTCTTTATTCCGATCCTTATCTGGAACCCTGTCATTTTTATCCACGGCTGTGTCTCTACTTACCTTTTTGTTATTTTGATCACGAGATCTATCACCTGCCCTATTAATTCTGTTTGGAGAAAGATCATTATTACTATGATCACGGTGTTTATCTTTGTCTTGTCTTCTATCTTCGCGATCATCTTTACGCGATCTATTATCGATATTATTTCTCTCATATCTATCGTTTTGTTCTTTTCTAGATCTTCTATCATCATATCTTTTATCGTCCCTTATACTGTGTTCATTTCTTCTATGTTCACCACCGTCTATATCGTCGCGAGTGCGTTCTTTGTCTGTACGCCTCTGCCTATTGTCAGATTCTGCATGTTTACTGCTTATTTCTTCCGACTCTCGTTCGCCTCTATCATACCGGCGTCTATCTGAATCCCGATTATAACGACCATCTGTATTTCCACGTCCGTTATCCCTCTGAGTTTCTCTATCTTCATAGCGCCTTGAAACATCTCTGGGTCTAGCAAAATTATCTCTATTTTGTTCAGGTCTTTCCTGTCTATTATCATGGCGTTGTGCGTTTTCTCCGTAAGTGTCATAAAATCCATCATGACCCCATCTTTTGTCCTTGTCATTATTTTCTTTATTAGAAGTGTCTTCACTTGTAGCTTCTTTACTTGGTTTTGACTTTGCCTTATCTTTAGATTTCTCACTCTTCTTATTTTTTTCAGTTTCATTCTCAGAATCTGAAATTTTTAAAACAACGATTTAAGGTTATGACTCACACAAATTGCTTGCTTGTAGAGATCATTTTAAAATGGTTTGTATCAATTAAATCTACTATTTGTGTCATCCCTTTTAGTGGCACGATAATTATTGACTAGATTGTGAACATTTCTGATATACTAAAATTGAAACTAACATAATTGAAATATCAACTGTACTGTTGTCAAGAAATTACAGGTGACAGGTACACTCGATACAACAAGCCTAGTTTTGCTTCATAACAATAATACCAGCTCTGCTGCATCATTTGAAGGTTTTTAATGCATAGTCAAACAATTACACATTGCAAACTTGGTTCATTGTGGATTCTGTTATCAATAAGCACTTAACTGTAAAAGAATAACAAGATTGTTCGCTACCATTGTTATATAAAAATCTCACCATCGGAACTAGAATCGCTTGATGATGAATCTGAACTACTGGAACTTGAGCTGGAGTCAGAGCTGGAGGAGTCACTCTCCACATTTATATTGGTAACTGCTGCGGGAACATTCTGAAAAATTTAACAAGACATGCTCTATACGTATATCGCAGAATAGGAAATAAAAAACAACAAAAACATATTGTTTAACATTCTATCTAAGAATAGATTGCCAGGGTCTGTAAAATCCATATTACTAGGTAACCCGCTCAAACCTCCTTGAATACTGGTCAAATGAAACGTAATGAAATGCAGTAGTGTTTGTTTTTTTTATAAAGTAATAAACAATCATGCAGTCCACCTGATAGTAAGTGGTCACTGCTGCTCATGGGTATGTAATCAACAATCAAATGAGATTATAACCCTACCTGAGGTTGGCCACAGATGTATTACAACCCCTGATGATTGAGTTGGAAAGCCTGACACAAGTATGTTTCTCTTACCACACTCCACCAAACAAAATATAGCAGCATTTAACACTACTGTTATTATTCAGAAATAGATGTAGTGGTAGTGCCTATGGAGTCAAACCACAAAAATCACAATGTGTATGTAAGTAAAGTATTTTTCATTACTCATGGTATATCCATGATTGTGTCTGCGACGGTAAAAGAATTCATTACTATTAAAAACGAAGACATAATTGTATATAAAAGAGGACGAAAAAAATCAACAAATAGCCTTACAAAAATATTGATACCTTTGGCATTTGCTTCAGATGCTCTCGCAATTCATCTGTCAAGCCTCCCAGGCCTATAGAAGTAAAGAAGTTGATGGAAAATCTGGTATTTTTTGGATTGTCTCGAGGGAATATGCCAGAGAATGCATCCTGCAATGTCCTGTAAAAAAGAAAAAAATATAATGCCGATGTATTTACCGAAAAAAAAATTAAACAGAGATAGTACACATTGTGAAAAAGAATACTGAAAAATGAGAGATTATTACTGCCAGATTTATTGAACCACCAAAAAAAAGTAAGATAATGTATTAGCCAATTTTTTTTAGTAACAATAATGTACTATCCCCAATTAGAACTTACGGGTCCCTGAGACGGTCATTTAACTTCTTCAATCCCATGTACTCAGCCAGCTCTTGAAACAGGATCTTGATGTAAATTCTACTGGAGCTTGTAGTGTCCTCCTCATTCAACTTGACACACTCCATAACCTCCCAGCTTATTGAATCCGTGAACAGTAGATGTGCAAAAAATTTACTGACATTCCGCAGACGATTTGTATCTAATCTGTGTGCTGTGGCATAGGAGTCCTTGTAAATCTCCTCAAACGGTCCTATGTACATTCTATTGATGTTACAAAACCGTTGAGCGAGCAGGCCATAGAATTTTTCATATGTCCTTTGTTCAGCACAGCAGTCTAAAAACATATGACATAGTTCCACTTCTTGCCCTGGTTTCAGCTGCATTTTCATCAGCTTGTGAGCACACTCCTCAAAATCTAAACTGGAGTTAATTGTCAGATATATAGTGCGCCTAAGAGCTACCAGATTTGTTTCAGTGTTGTCTATAATAGTCATTCCTTTCTGATCCCCTTCTTGTTCTTCCTCATCATCGGATTCCTCGCTGCCTGATTCTCCAGAACCATCTTCTTCACCAGATTCTGCATCAGATCCTAGTATCTCTTTACTGAGAGTTTTATATTTTTGTTCATTATCTTCATATTTATCATCAAATTTGAATACATCTGGAAATTTAAAATATGCATTAATTTCCTATACTTTTATGCTAACATCAATTAATAAGTAGTTTGTTAACTACCAAATTAGGTTAAATTAAAATTATTAAGTCTATTAGGAATAAAACTAACTTGTAAAATAGTATATATAATACACAAAATATTATAGAAAACATATTCAACAGACTTCGTAATTAAAAGTTGTTGTAACTGTAACTGAAATATAAATAATACAAAGCGATCAAATAAAATAAACCTTACTCAGGATATCCTGTGGATCAGTGGCATCATCCAACATGAGGAGGTGTGTGAACTGTTCCTCTTCAGCCACTAGCTCCAACTCTTCAATCAGTGCAGGGTGGTCCTTAAAGCCATCCTTCCACACTTGGAACATCACCTCAATCATATATTGTACTCTTTTGTCTAGTTGACCCTCATGCAAAATGTTTCTCAGCATTTCAAATATAGCATTAACTCCCTTCGAAGACACCTCAGTGAGCTTCTGGCCACATTCCTTCAAAAATGCAATGGCCACTTCAACAGAATCGTCTGTAGGAGACTCCACTAAGAGCGTTAACAGCTCCAGTGCAAGGATTTCATGGGCGACCCTCTGATTAACCAAGTGTGCTATGAAAGACGCTGAAGAAATGCAAGTAGCCTTATCGTTCCTTTTGAATCCTCTTTTGAACTGTATGACCAGTCGTTTTAGAAGCAGTTCCCCTATGTTGGGGAAGCGTGAGTTCACGGCGGCGACTAAGGCGGCATAAACGTTAGTGAAGGTGGGAGAAGCTGCTTGAGCCTGTATCACTGAACGGCAAAGCAGACCACGACCACGGACAATATTTTCTTTTAAGAGTTCTCTGATAATTATACCTATATTACCGACGTTAATTTTGTTGATGTGGCCGTGGATAGATTTCTTAAGCGCTTCCCAAGCTAATCTTTGGTATGCTACTGATGACTTATCTGTTATTTGGGCTTGCATCATCCTGAGCCGTGCAGGGGGAATGTAAGCGCCGCCGGTCCTAGTGTTGAGCATGTCGGTTTCTTTCGCCTTCCTTTCAGGAGCCTTTTTGATAGGTTCGTTTGATGCGTCATCTCGCTTTTCCTGTTTCATCGGACCATTGGGAGATCTCGACCTGGAGTGTCTCCGTTTACGGCGTTCTCGGTCCCGGTCCCGGTACTCGTACGATCGTGACCTAGAACGATGTCTTCTAGACTTTTTCTCTCTCCGCCGATCTTCATTATCACTCATTTTATCCACCTTTCGCTTGCTAACTGCTTTACTATCCATGATTAATTAAAAGTTACTAACTCTTTTATTTTAATATAAGAAAGCGATTTCTATAGAAGGCATAAACTTAAACCAGTAATAAATTTACACAGTACAGTAAAACGAGTTAAAAACGTGATAAACACACACGATATAAATAATGGGCAGCCATTTTATAAACGTCTGACGATTCTGACAAATTCACAAAATGTCAATTGTTTGTCAAATACAAAAGCACAGTTTAGTAAAATATCCGGTAAACAGTTGCCGGTGAACAGCTGGCAGATAACGTTAAATATGGCATCGTGTGTCGGACAAAGTGTATGTGTATACAAATTAAACATATATTATAACAAAAAGATAGGAGTATTCAATTGGTAACACGGAGCTGCGTTATATTTAATAACCGCCACTAGAAGAAAATGTGTTATTTTCTCTTAAAAAATATGAATTGAGCTCGTTTTTTAATCTGGCGTTTAAATAAGCTTAACATATTATCCTGTTACTCAACACAACATAGTTGGGAATTTTATTCTACGGTTGTAGTTCAAACAAAAATGAACTGATATGTATGTGTGTATCAAGAAGATAATAATGAGCTTTAATTTTTTAATAACGATAGCTTAAGATACCTTGTAGTTTGTTGTAGGCTAATCGGATAACTAAGTATTTCTTCCTGTTAATAACCATTGAATTATTTTAACAAATATCTTCCAGTGTATAAAACAGTCCTGAATTTCCTATCCGGTGTTAACCTCTATTCTTATTTTTGTCATGTCAACATTATTATGTTTTGGCGTTACAGAGAATGATATTTTATGTCCTGACAACACTTGATAACATATCCGCAGTGTTGCCAATAATACAAATAATATGACGAAAGTATTGTCCATAGAGTACTTTAATACATACTGAAAGTATTGTATTGTCTTTTTACCACCAATCAATCTCAATTCAATCAAATCGAACTCATAGTAATTATAATATTTACTACAGAGTAATCTAATGACCAGGATATTATAGATACTAGTATTTTCATCTTAAGCCAATCACCATTTTTTCCAACATATTCTTAATATCATGAATAAAACACCGTTGCTATGGAACTACGTTACCCTGTTACATCAACGCTTAGCAAAGCCGATATAAGATAAAATAAGGGCTTTACGTGTGGGGTTAGTTCCGTCGCAGTCTAGCTTCGACGGAATCTCGCTTCTACATTTAGCCTAAATTTTCGCATTTGAATAAATTAATCCTCTGTAGTTCTGATCCAGTGGAATGAATGGTGATCCATATGTATTGGCTATCAGTCGCATGGTTATATGACCTTATGGCGCATGGTGCTTAATTACTCTCGCACTGGTTCTACATTCCATGAATTGGCAAATAAGTACATGTCAAAAAAGCCAAATTGTATCATGCTTTACTAGGACTCTCTTTGTCTAAAACTGTATTTTTTCGCTCTTCTACTGCTGCTGGTATACACGAGAACTTTTGTTTTAGGTATGAAGTGACAAGCATTTTGTATAGACTGTTATAATAACTGATCATGTCTTTTTGTAAAATTTAAGTGGTATGAAGCATGCAGTCCACCTGATGGTGAGTGATCACTCCTGGCCATGAATATGTGTATACTACTCTAAAACAGAGATTCCACCTGACGTCGATCACACATGCGTTGCCATTCCTGAAGACTAAGATAGCGCCTTATATGTAAGTCGGCCGGCATTCATACCCTCAACTTAACATAGGTAAGTCTGTGGTATCTCCTCGGTACAGCGTCACTGGTTTAACCACTATCTTTAACGCGTTCACTGCCCGCCGACTACCCCTGGTGCCCGTCAGCCGAATACCGAGTTTTTAAATAATAAAACCCATTGCG
>DWRA01001321.1:0-17571 GCA_018250295.1 Spathilepia clonius
TGCTGTTATTAGGCAGAAATAAGTGTGGCGGTGGTGCCGCCGGAGTCGAACTACAAAGGGTTCTACCACTTTTAACAGTTATATAGATACATAGTTCCTGGCATGCTTATTAATAGTTTTACAGACAATCTGACTGACTATATATTTAAAGTTTACAACATCAATCTTATTCTTCATATCATCTACAAGTGACATTATAGTGTTTTCCTAAACTCAAGATTTTACATTATTAATATTAATAAGCATTTTTTCGTGTGACCGCTTCTACGTAATAACAATCTCAAAAACCCACGCTAATACAATAAAACAAATGCCATACCAAAACATAAGCACTAAGGTATTTGATGGTATGCACGAGAAATTTTAATTAAGGTTTCAGTGGGCAGAATTTTTATTTATCGTACCTCCGAGACAGATTTAAATGTTGAATAATCGACATCCCCTTAACTGCAAGAGCAATGTCTGTCAAACGGCGATCGAAGTGAGAGATAATAGAAATCGGACTTAAGATCTGACGGCAACGCTTTTCGGTCGAAAAACAACCGGCAGCGACCTTACCGCTTTACTTAACATTACGCTTTTAACGGAAACTTGTCGCTATATCAAATCTAGTGCGGCGATTAAGAAACAATGGGACATTAATAAAAACGTTGCCTACTTGTACTGGAGCGCAGCGTGAAAATGTTCCGTTTCTATGAATTCGGCCGAGTCGCTTACAAATGTTAGGTAACCAAATATTATGTATGTATTTAAAATACATGTTGGAAACAGTAGTCATATAGTACAAGTTTCAAGTGCCAAAGGTTTATCTAGAATGTTCGACATACTTCAGCTTAGTAATTGAATTGACATGATTCGATATTTGGCGTCATCTGTGCTTACTTTTAATGGTGGTAGAACCTTTTGTGGTTCGACAGCGGAGGTAACATCTTTTTCTGCTTGATGTGTTAAGCGTTTCTGTATTCTGGTTTAACGAGTGGGGTAAGAAGAAATGCTTATCCCACACATTACAACATAGTCCCTAAGGTAGGAACGCATCTATGACCGATGTCACTGTATAAAAAAGTGTACAACTGATCCAGCCAGTATTTGCATAAAAAGTAATTATATTTTACTATTCTAACATTACTTATGAATCGCATGGAAATTATATACACAGCTAGTATTTCTTTAACCTGTACCTAAACTTTTAACGTATATAAACCTTTTGGTATTGCAGTGAGTTAGCTTAAATGTCAGTTTGCCTCTCTCTTAGCAACTTTAGCATTGAATTACTTTATACGCATCAACATTAGGTACTATATGGTTCTATTGAATTATCAATCAATAATATTAAACTCGTACAATACAATTACGAGTGGAATAATAAGTCGACGGTCATTTATGGGTCCAGTCACGAGTCTCGACAGTCGAGAGCTTTCGGTCAGCGATACGGTGCTAGATGAAAAAGCATCAGTCGAGGTCCAACTCGAGGTATGCGCGGAATGGCGGGGAGCATCCGGGCGGCAGCGATTGTTACCAGTTATCACTGAATGTTTTCCACTGGAGTATTTTGTGTCGCCACAAAAAACCACATAAAGGGCGGGAGCGGCTCGTTTGAGACACCGCCCCTGTGGGAAAATCGTCGCCAGAAAACTGCGACGCAAATAAATTATAAACTCTCTCACGTGGAACGCGATCCGGGATATGTGCTTTTATTTATACGAGCCGCACGGGCGGCGGTGGAGTTTCCAAAGGGAATGGCTTTTGCAAATTGTGTTGCCTTTCGATTAATGCATAATATAGATGAATCGCGTGGACAAAAACGCCTCGAATAAATACCTCGGGAGATACGAGATCGAGAAGCCATTTGCACGTACAAATCGTACGTACAATCGGCCTTTGTAAATGTCGCATGATCTCACGGCGACGGGGAATCATTAGCGAAAACGGAACGTCCCGGAATAGAACTGACAGCGAAACGATTGCAGCGCCCGTGATGGATGACGGGAGTGGAGCCGGTTATTACTACCGGCTTAATATCCACACCCGAAGAGAATAAGGCTGTAATGAAAAATGTAGACAATCGTTGGAGGCGGTCGGATCATTACGCACTTAAGTAATTGGTATTGATAGCGTTACTAAAATTGAAACTATTATTATGGACATTAAATAACACATATTTTTAAATAAACAAACTGAGGCAAAAGTTAAACCTATACTCGCCATTAATCATATTAGAATGAAAAAAAATAACCTATTGGTATTTGTAATCTCTTGGATGTTTTTTTAAAGTTATCTACATTCAGATCTCGGGATTTATAAAGTATTCCTCAAAAACGTTAACAAAACTCTAACGCGAGGTTCTGTGCAAAAAAATAAGACAGGGACAACAAGACTAGAGCGGTGCGTTGCTGCGTCCATGTCGCTCACATTGAAACTTGCAGAAAATGCATTGGCGATAAGAAAAAATTCAGTCCGCCGGAGCACATATAAGTACACCACAACGTCGGTGACATTCCGTGGAGAATGCTTCGCATATCGAGACTTAAAGTAACCATTTACCGATTGCAGATAGGTACGCCATGGCCGGCTAAGTAATCTGGTCAGATCGCTTCACTCGCATAGTTGTTGTTACATATAATGTTTAACCCAAATAAGCGAGAAATATTTCTTTTCATGGAGCTTTAATGAGGAGTCGTCGCCGTTTCTAAATTGTGTCGCGGAAACTACCTACACTTGTATGTATGTTTCTTATACTTAAGAACAGTTTATATCAGGCGGTAATTCGTGGTGATGTGTTATTTAAATAAAAGTAGGTTAAGTATTTGTAAACAAACTCAAATTTGTTTCAATTTGTATTGAAAACTTAGTAAGGCACACATTGACGCAAGGCTTTAAATGGTCATTGTCAACCAAACGTCTTTACTTAGTCTTCATTACAGTAACAAAGTTACGGATAACGGTTTGTCTCTTCGTGGAATAACAAAAAAAGCGATCCTTCCGTAACTTTTCTACTTACGTCCTTGTCTCGCATAGGATCTACCTCGATGGTAGAAGTAGGACGATAGTGATTCTTAATATGCGTCTTCTATGTGAGTTGCGTTTAATTTATCGTACGACAGCCGCGGTGCTTCGCCGTAGCGACCGGGAGCGACGTAACATCAATTTTCGACGCTGAGAATGGTTGCTCGAACACTTCGAATTGTTGGATATAAATCATCATCACTAACATGACTTAATACATGACTTTACACATGCATTCAATCATACATAACATAATATGAGAAAAAACTATATTCAGTCCAAAACAACAACACTGTGAAAGTTGATAGATTTTTATATATATATTCAACTGAATTCCGCGGTGTCATCAGAGTTTAAGAAAATGAAATGACCTACATGTAAACAAATGTCAACAATTTTAACAAAATGAGACGCGCGCGTTATTTATCGTAGGTTTAATTTTTTTTGCGCAGAACTCTATTAAAAAGTATACATTACTCCTAATAACGTCAGCTATCTGCAAATGAAAATCCCGTCAATATCGATTTCAGTAGTTTCGGAGATAAGCCAAACCAGAAACAGACAGACAGGTATAAAATGTTTAATAATTATGTTTTTGATATAGGTGCCGTATACACTTTTATAATTATGTAATCTGTAATTTAGAAGTTTTAAATAGCCGCTACAATTTTATTATTTGTATAGATATAGGTTTTAATCGAACAAGTAAATAAAAACTTCTTTATTGTTTATATCAAAATCATAATTTCCACATGCTTGCCGTTACAATTGTTTGAATAGTTGCGCTTAATTAATGTATTTAAGTTCAGGAATATTACTTTTAAAGTTGTAAATAGATGTATTGTTTCCATTTAAAAGTGTCCTTTACAGCTTTTATATCCCTTAAAAGAATGCAACAAAAGTTGCGGAAAATAGTTGTTTATAAAATTGCGGAGATATTCCTTACTTGTTTGAAATAATCAAGTAGGTACGCGCTTCCGCAAAATGCCACCTCGGACTATTTTATTCTTAAACGATTGTCTTACTACAGCATTATTGTGCAAGTTTATAAGATCTACAAATAAAGGCAACAATTGACGCGGTCGGAAATTGAATAGGTGACCGCTTTTGGTAAATTTTCACACACACTTCCGTGCTTCCGAGGTCCAGTCGTCGGTTGCATTTGTTATCATTGGATAGCAGTCGTTAAAACTCGTTGGATGCCCTATAGGACGTTTAAAAATAACCAAGGTGGATTAGACACTTAACCGTACTAGCTTCAACAATATGTAGATGTCCTTGGGCATCACTGACCATTTAATATCAAGAGGATGCACGCTCGTTTGCGAATTCTGTTATGTAAAAATTAATATGTCTAAACGAGTATACTATATCAAAACTTGACAAACACAAAGTTTATCCTCAACTTTCTTCGGTGTCACTGTTAATGAAGCAAGACAAAAACTTCTAGCTGTTCGTTTCGAGACATCCGCCCGACTAACTCCTATGTTTCCATTAAATCTCAACTAATTTGTTTCAAAGTGTCTATTTTTTATCTTTTTCGTAAAGAATAGGGTTTGTTTTTATTTTTCGACATTTAAACGAATCGGTTAAGTTGAATGGAAACGTTTTCATCGACGACTGTTATATACATTGTATTTTATTAATTTTCTTATATTTTATCAATGTACATTAAATTAGCCTCGTTAATTTTTTACATCCTTGGTTTTGACTGTATAATGAGAAAATATTTAATCTTTTTCTTGGTAGCATTCGTTTTAAGTATTTATTATGACCCTTTAAGTAAAGATAGCTCGATAGATAGATAACTCGATCTATAATAAAGGTTTATTGATTTAATTATTACGAAAATGAAGATTAATGCTGTCAATCGCCGAAACAAAGTTGTGACGAAATTAAATGTAATAAATAGAGTAATTAAATGTCATATAATATAACAATTTAGTGTACGGTGCACTATAGACCATAAACCAAGTTACTAACAATAAAAGTTTGAAATAATATACACACAAATTATGTCAGCTAACTTAAATATGAGGCGACCATTAAAATTTTTACATCAACATACCAGTCGGCTAATCACGCCGCTTCAAAAAAAAAAAGATTTTTCTATAATCTGTCTTGAGAGACGTTTGCGAAATAAGGACCATCTATATGGCGATCATGTGTATTAAACAAATATTAATGTGAAACTACGAACAATTGGTTCAGAAACACAGCTTTTTTGTAATAACTAGCGCATCGAAATACGATGTCTGCTCCAGACATAACGTTAGGTTCACTTACGGGCCAGCGGACAATCAAAGCGAACACAGGCCCAATTGTAAAATGAAACGTACAAATAACATGTTTAATTAAATCGCCAAGACCGGGAGCGGCAGGTAACAGGCGTGCTCGGCGCGGGAACAATTCCAACTATAACGATAGTTTAACAAGTGAACTCAAAGTGAGCTTCATATCGAATGCTACCTGCAATACGTGCAGTGAACTCAATCGAGAAAATTATTGCAAAACTCCACTCCAGTTTTGCTTTCATACTCCGCCGAGTGCAGTTTGCGCGGGCTTCAATTAGGTGCCTTTAACGTTTCTGCATGTAGGACATTTAAACGGCAACCAGTGTGTAACTTTTCTACTTTTGTTGTAAATGTTGATTTTATTGTTACACTTTGCGAACGCAAATTTTATATCCACAGTTTCAGTAGATAAGAAGTTAACTCAAAATATGCACACTGCGTCATACCTATTATTATAAATTGCACATGTACAAAAGCTTATAAGTAATGGATGTGAACTATGGAACCTAAATCAGTAAATAAGGTTAATGTTAATTTAATGTTACTTTCATTATTGCTGTTGATATAATTAAATAGCAACTTTAGTCTCTGCTATTTTAAAAGTTGTCTTGTCGCAACTTTCCTTAGTAGGTAATTAGGCAGTCTTAAACTTGCTATTCTTATTTCCTTTACTTTATAAACTTAATATTACTTTTAACCTTTGCTATACCAAATACCGGAATATTCAAAAATATTAAAAGCATTTCAACGTACTTAATATTCAGCCACGCAAACACCTCTTATCCGTGTAACGTATAAATTTTGAATGACACCAATTTCGTACAACCATAATCCTCATTTGTCATTTCTTTAGGGCGCAAAATTAAGATAAATAAGAGGCATGGGTCCTTTCGCTCAAGTCCTCAAATTATGTGAGAAGATCGGATCACGCACGCCATTGTGAATAAATTTGGACTATATTGCAGCAATATTACGGTCCATTTCCTCGCGACAGTGATGTGGGTTCCACGCGAGAGTAATCCACAAATAGGAGTCCGAGAATAGAGCGAGGCTACTGGACACCCGTCCCAATCATATCTCCAGTCGACGCAACAAAATTTTTCAACACTAAATGCCCTCTAACGAAGCGAGCGCAATTACACACGACTTCACTACTTACCTTTGAATTAAGTAAAAGATTTTTGTGTAACTTATATTTCACGTGACCAAAATTTTTTATATTATATATATTTTCAGATAGGAATCTGACAAGTTTTAACATCAATAGAGTAAATTATAATTTTTATAGAACACGCGAACGATGGGTCTTCTCCTTTATATATTAAAACAAAGGAGTGTCAGAGGACGCTTCCTTCGATAAATGATTATTCGGGAGTTCAAGCTCGCATACAATTTACTCATTAGCCTTACATTAGGCTAGATTGTAATTCATATAGAGTACCTTACTATTTGTTGGGTACTATATACACAAAAAATAGACTAAATGCGTAATGTGGTAGAACTCTTTGTGGTTCGACTCCGGCGGCACCACCGCCACTTCTATTTCTGCCTAATTACAGCAGTGTCAAGCGCTGTTGTCTTCTGATTTGAAGGGTGTGGTCAGGGAGACTCACTTATCCGAGGCATTTCAACTTAGTCCTCAGGGGCAGCAACGCATCTGTGGTCACCCTCAGGTAGGATTCTAGTGTTATCTAGGGTGCATTACAAATGTCCATGGACGGCAATTGCCACTTACCATCAGGTGGACTGTTTGCCAATTTGCTACTCCATCATATAAAAAAGACTTAATTTGTATTATTTTTGTGATAAATTTTAGTTGGTATTTGAGAATTTTTAATCTACTGCACCTTGGTCCTTTTTTTAATAAAGGGCTGTACAAATCAGCGGCGTTCCGTAAGCTGATAGATTAATTATAAATTTCTTCTTCAACATCAACTAAAATCATCTTAACTCCTTTGCATTTTTTTCTAAATTTCGATAATCGTGTTGCTGACTATTAGTAAACCACTTGCTATGTGACAAATAGAAGACTCATTATATTTGAACAAATAATATTATCTGTGCTAATGAAAGTTCCACAAAACACGTCATTAATATTAACGGCATTTGACGCGGATATGCCTTAATGGCTGGTTACGTATTATTAAGGTATTTCGTAATGCGTGACACATAATGGCTTTGATTCGTGGTCGGGGAGTGCGTCGGAGGATTAGAGGGAGTGAACCTTTCGCAGGTCAATAAGAGCAGGTAGCGTAACCCCCGGCGGTCGTCCGCCGTACAATACGTTAAACCTTTCTCTATTTAGCGCTATACCCACACAATGTGGACTAGCTTCCCAAATATTATGGACTTTATTACACTTGCTTCTGCTTTTATGCTTTTCTATCCCAAACAGTGTACGGCTATAGTTCTTTATCCGTAGTATGATTCAAATGGGTTGGGATAAAAACCATTTTTACTATCGTAAATATATTTGAGACAATTGCGTTATGTATGTACAATATTAACTGGATTTAGTTAAAATGAAAAATATACCTTAATTGCCAATTCTATAACTAAATTTTATATAAACGTACTCACTATATTTATAATATATATATAATATAGTGAGTACGTTTTAAAGTATGGTTGTACAAATTTCAATTACCTTTTGAAACTATATTTCTTTAGGTATGTTATGAAAAGTTTTAATTAGCCTAAAAATATCACAAATTTACCCGGTGAACAGAGTATAGAGAATTTTTTTTTTAAATATTCGCAATTCGTCATCATTTTCATTTTACACATGTGCTTGTTGCAGAGTGTGAATGAATGTATTACAAATACAGTTGGTAAATGGAAATAAAAACAAAATATAATGGTTTAAAGAATACTGAAAAAATATCTTCATATAAACAACATTTTAGGAAAACAACTTTACATTTCCCTTGCAGCCGATTAAAGGATACCGAAATTATGTATACCTACTAATGAACATGATCATTCAGGAGATCAAAGCAGAATAGGCCAGAAGAATATTGCTTGTCTTTTTTATATTAATTATCGACCAACAAATATTGCTCATTAAACAAAGCCTACCCAGTTTATACTGAGCATTACCAGCCAATTTTTTATATAATTACAAAGTTGCTCATATTAACTATTGTCGGAAAACCAACGTTTTAAATATCTGTTATAGTACCCATTCAAATATTTAAATTAAGATGAAAATAATGTTTTTTTGAAGAGTAGAAAAATTGTTTTGTAATTAGTTTTTCCAAAATCAAATACAATATTTAGAGTAGTAATTAGATTTTGGCAGTCATTTTAAGACTTTTAGGCTAAAGAAATCCTTGTTGGAATTCTCAGAATACGGTTGTGAATCTTAGGCAGTCTCGCTTTTCTTAGACAGACTGCGTGATAAATCGTACCAGATCGACCATTAGGTGCGAGACGCCGCGTGAGGGCCTGAGGTGTCAGCAGTTTACGTGTCTTATTGCTTGTCGCACTTGAAGTCTTAAGGCAGTTACATACTTGTGACACATGTTGTGATGCAATATTACGCGATTTGACTAAAACGCAAAATCTTCGTCGCGCGTTACTTTGGAACGCTTGTACTCAAAACAAAGTGGTAATATTTGATGTAAGCAACTTATTGTTGCACTGAATTTGTTAGTTGTAACATATATGTATCCGGCTTTAGCGTCGCCTGCGTCGCGACGCGCAATAAAAACATCAACTGTATTGACCAAAATAACTCTTGGCACTGATTCGAGAGACCAAAGATACGTTAGTAAGCGTTTCAATTTCTACAGATCCGTGAGTCGTACACTTCGCAGTACTTGCGGACAACTAGGAACAAGCGCCGTTCGAGCCAATTTCTATGGAGTTTCTAATTACTTGCACCATTGACAAATCGCTTACAGTGAACTCGATTTAAATTCATACACTATATTTATATATTCATACCTAAACATCTCTTTTAATGTGTATTATGTAACTACTCTCGCCAATACAGCATTAAATTATCACGATTATTTTTAACAATCAATATGACAACAATAACATGATTCTCATTACTTGGCTAGTTTACCTGCTTAATTGTATTATTCAGTAATAATGAAATGTAGACGACTATTACTACACAAAAATTGTAACGCAAATTGTAGGTACGTGCTCAACTAATTCACTTTATATTTGGTTAAAGTCAATTAAATTAAATTTAAGAAGCTAATATTTTTTTAAGTAATTTGATGAGTACTCACTCTTTCAAAAGTTCAACAGCAGTTACAACCATTAGCAAGGTCGTAATTGTTATTAATAAAGACCATAAGTCTTTTATGATCATAATCCTCTTTAAAACTATGATATTAGATTTTTTTCAGAAGCTCTTAATAATTGACCACCGTGAGAAAATTGTATGCGTTAAGCAAAAATATGGGATTGAAATGTCCAAACGGCTACGATTTCTTCGATTGCGACTCTTTTAACATTATTGCATTGAGTTGCGATGTTGTAGTTACCAGAATATATAACGCCCCTTTCAATTTGCTTCATTTTAGTAGTTACAGCGTTTCTCGCATACCTACTCTAAATACACAGACACGGACACTAAACCACACCATAAATAAATCTTAATATTGGCAATTAGAAAGCAATTAGCTCTTTGCAGTAAAATGAACGATAAAAATAATTTCTTCTGCATTGAGCCAACTGAATTATTTTAAGAAGACCAACCAATTTAGTTCTATGATTTCAACCAATATATAATGTCGAAACCTCAATCGTAAGTACAGAATACTAGGACCATTGATTATGTATTCTATTGAATAAAAAAATCTTAAATATTTTATTTGTATCTTCTGCTTGTTTATATAAACTAATGGACGGATATTAATTGCTTTACATTTTGTTACTTTACTCCTATGTTATTTAGACTAATTAAAGTAATGTCAATTATTATTTTTTTCAAGTCGGGTCAATTATTATTTTTTTCAAGTTTATGTTTCTTTGTCATGGTTTCATGTTTAAGTTTCTGTTTAATGGTATATGGCAGAAAATTAGAGCCAATTGCACGTCTTTTTGTCTAAAATATTTAGCTATATATTTATTTAGTTTAAGGTTAATACTCGCTGAATCCGGACTTTGTTAGTTTGGGACTAGTTATCCTACATAAATAGGGTACTTTATCGTGTATTCTAGATTATTTAGATATACCGTAAAAAAATCTCCACCAATCCACAAAAAAGTAGCGTGGTGGTTGGTGTACGCTTTTAATGCTAGCCGTAAATTTTGCTTCTTGTGGAGATATCCAAGTCCAGTAGTAGAGGTTAAATATGGTTGCAACCAATTAAGACATTAACGTGGCAAAAATGAAAGTAAGACATATTTTATAATCCATTTTGCATTCTCATATAAATATATGATTATTTTAAACGACGTCAAAAATAAACAGAATCTTATATACCTATGTCAATGTCGTTTTAATATAGTTTAGTTGTAAACGTGTATTAATTGCATCGTAATTGAACTGTTTATCGCTACAATTACTACTATCGAAATTATATGTCTCTATACATGCATTATTAGTCAAATTATATACGCCTTTCATGAGTTTATAGCGTTTTACCAGTAAGTATTTTTAATCCACCAATGACAGGAGTTGAATAATCTTTTTAAATTTTTAATTCAATTTTTATATTTATTTGTATAGATATAGATGTATAGATAATAATCAATTATTTTTATCATCATTTAAAATGTTCGTTTACACGTTGAAAATAGAAACCAAAATAAATAATTATATAAATATGCGAAAGAATTCAAATATATTTTTTTATATCATCTATATTATTTTATATTCAGAGAAAAAAAATGCAACATGTGGCACATGATTTTT
This sequence comes from Spathilepia clonius, assembly GCA_018250295.1. Lineage (NCBI taxonomy): Eukaryota > Metazoa > Arthropoda > Insecta > Lepidoptera > Hesperiidae > Spathilepia > Spathilepia clonius. Next base: position 11,179 of record DWRA01001321.1, read on the forward strand.
AAGATGTCATTTATAACACATTTTGTCCTTTGGTGAGTTAAGTTAAACGTATTTTTAAAGAAACCAACGTACTTATATTTAACTTCACGCAGGCTTAATTTAGCTAGTAATAACGTCAATAATTTCGATGAAGATAATAAAAGAGGTCAAAAGTAAATATCCATACAATTGTCCGATATAAATAAGAACTATACAGTTAAATACCAAGTTTAATAAAGAGTTTTCTTAACAATATACGCACATTTACACGATTATTTCAAAATAAAGGAATATTTTCTAAATTATTTCAATAATTATCAATTATCAAGTTTCAAATTATCTTTTTATTAAATGTATTGTGTTTACTCGATTATTTAACGACGATATTTTATTAATATAATATAAAAATGAGTTCCAAGTACATTAAATAAAACTCAATTATGTTAAATAGTCCTATAGATAAATTAAACGTTATTAATTTATAGTAGATGCAGTTTTATACACCAAATAATGCTCAATGTACGGTAGGAATTCCACAAAGGCCACAAACTATTCAAAGAATTTGTTTGTTTATTATTGTGCCAAATCAAATACTCACGCCTTGGGTAAAATTTCGCGTAATAACAGTCCATTTCACTCGATAAGAATTTCACTGCATCAATATAAATTCCACTGTCAATTTGTTTACTAATCACTCGCGCATTACGAACAAAACGATTGACATTTTATAAAATAACCTGACAAGTGTCATCCCCGCGCGTAGAATACGTCAAATCGCATACGGTCACAAACGCGACTGAAGTGTATCACGAACGAGCGATACCATACCGCGTCTTTCGAAAATTGCGCCATCTCAGTAAGCACACTCAGGCAAAATCAACAACACAAAAACATATTGAGCGCACTTCATGCCCTAACACTTCTCCTAGACGTCCACATTTTAAAACTAGATAATGTTTACATCGCGAAATGCCGACAGCCAAACGACCGGAAGTCGAAGCAAAGCAAACGCGACAACTATGTAAAATATTGCAGGATCGCGATCGCATTGTTGACATTCCCGAATAAAAATCACCAAAATCTCACTTTATTTGTATGAAAATCACATTAAAATTATTTTTACTTACCTAGTACGGAGTCCGAAAGTGCAGTGAAGGGACGAATTTTGATGAAATGTCAATTTCAAGAGTAAATTTAAAGAATATACTCTTATTGGTATGCGAAGAATGGCACAAAGAATCCCGACAACGCACGCGACGAATGCGCACCTCGTTTGCGCATATGCTGACACAACTTCACGGACTTACCTCCCCTTGCCCCGCGCACACCCGGTTTTCTACAGTTGTGTGAGTATCTAGAGTGGTCAAACGAGAAATGTTGTATACGTATACACTTACACATGCAAAGTTTTATACCTGCGTAGCTCCTGTTTGCCGCCATCTTTGTTCCAATAGAGAAGAGAGCGGCGTTATTCTTGTTGCTGTCAAAACATAGAGTGCCCTCTAGCGTAAAATTACTTAAAGTTTGTAACGCTACAAGATGGCGCTGGCATTATGGTTCCAGTGAATGTAATTTCATTATTATAAGTAATTTTCAGTTATACCGTAGTTTGATAATATGTAACTAATTAGAAATATTATTATGACAGTCACATTATTACTCTTTCTATTTAATCATGTACAAAGTTATAAAATTCATAATATATTGAGCATTTAGGTTTGAGCAGGTAGGAACTCTTTGTTTTACGAATTTACTTATTGAAAAAATATACGTAACGCTGATACAGGTTGGTTACCATCTATTGGGCAACCGATGGGCGGTCAGCTTAAGCTAAGATAAATATTTATTTTGTAGTTCAGTTAACGATTGTAAAAATTATCACAACAAAAATATTTAAGATGTAATATGTATGTAACATATATTTTTATTTACGTACAATGTACACTACATTTTATTAATCTGAAGTATGTCAATTACCTTTTTAGTAATTTGTATAAAAGTGTGAAAGGCGTCCGTCGCCTTTATAATAAGGCTAAGTCCCTTATGGACAAATGTCTTTTATTTGTATGAAAACAAATATATCCTATTTATATGAAAATATTTTTGAAAAGTTTTAATTTAAGGACATTTATTTTTTTGTTTTAACACGTAGTGTTTCAATAATAAAATATGAATAACAATAATTAAAGTAATTGTGCGTTTATTACTGTTACTATGGATTGAAACCAAAATTGTCTACACCTTGTCTATTTCTGGGTAAGGTTTAAAAATATACAAATACAATTATAAATGCTAATATGTTTATTTATAACTCCAGCTTGCTATTAAAAATCTAAATAATTATGTATACCTACTTAAGTAAATACGTCCTACACCATAAATCTAGTACCTATCACATAAAAATTAATTTGTATTGCATACCTAATATTTCGATTTATCTTGTTAAAAATTATGATTAAAACTGCCAAATATAATACATAAATAATTAATCAAATGTCATTAAAGACCATTTACCTATATAGTATAGGTACCAAATCATACATAACAGCGAAGTCTGACATGCTCTATATTGACCCTAGGGGTTCAGTTTTATCCAATTAAAGTGGCGCCAAAATTTATTACATTAAGTTTACAGTCCAATTTTCGTACTTTATTAAAAATACGGTTAGCTGGTATCTAATCCTACGTAATACTCCACTAAATACGCGTGCTTAAATTTTACAGTAAAGCTTCACTCGGGTGAACTTGGTATTGTATTAATGAAACGGAAACGCTTTATTTGGTAAACTATTTACGAGTGCTGAAAATATACACGCAACCTGTACACGTACCTATTGTGGCTCATTTATTTATTGTAACCCATGTGGACGGTAATACACATTTTGATGCCTGTTTAAAAACCGTAAGCTAGATGGAATGCCGTAATATAATGCAACATTTCCTACACAATGCACAACCATATTATTGTACAATATATTGAAGTATTCGGTATATATTCTGGGACATACGTACATACGGTACGTAGGTACACCTACGCAGTTGAACATAAATAGTACTACATAATAAATAGATAAATAGGTAAATTATATGGTCTACCGTGAGCAGTGATAGCCTAGTGGTTGAATCGCGGTCTCTCAGTCGAGGGGTCCGAGGTTCAAACCCTAGGCACGTACCTCTGATTTTTCGAAGTTAAGTGCGTATTATAAATTAATTATCACTTGCTATAACGGTGAAGGAAAACATCGTGAGGAAACCTGCACACTTGAGAGTTCTTTGAAAAAAAAAAGTTCTCAAAAAGTGTGTGAAGTCTACCAATACGCACTTGGCCAGCGCGGTGGACTATGGCCTAACCCCTGTCACTCTGAGAGGAGACCCGTGCCCAGCAGTGGGACAGTAATGGGTTGACGATGATGGTCTACCATACAGAATATTAGCTACTTTGGAAACACGTGAAACTCAAAAAATACTCCTTAATTTTGATTTTGACATAAAACATCTGGTTTAATTTTGGCGCCTAATTCATAAATAATTATCATGAGTATAACAGTCACTATATTAAATTTATTGCAGACTCAAACAAAGTTGTAGACAAAGCCCCTTGAGCAAAATTGAGCATAACAAATTTCCCCATTTTGCGTATAATGTACACGTGAATGACATAGGTACACACATGGCTTGTCATCGGACCATTGGTGTCATTCTATTCAGATCAGAATCCATAGACATATAATGGCAGATTTTCGTACGTAAAATTTTTGGAATAAAGATTAAATAAAACATTTAAACGTAGATGAACTCTTTGTAGTTCTACTTCGGAAGCACTGCCGCTACACCGGCTTCTGGCTCATAATAACAGTGTTCAGCGCTGCTGTTAATTTCAATTCAATTTATAATAATAAGAAATGAATCAAATATTAGAAAACGCAGAATAACGACTTACCCAGGTCGCCAGACAGATAAAGTCTGCTATGTGCCTTAAACAGTGGTAGTAAATAAAAGTAATAAAGTAACAGCCTTGAATAGGGAAGCAGTACTTCACTACGGTGTAACTTCCATCCATATTTTTTGGACTCGTGGCTATCCTCCACGGTTTGATTTCCACGATATTTTTGCCATAAATTTCCGGAGGTATTCATGGAGCACTATTACATGGGGATATTCAACAGAGTTGCATTAAGAGCTTGTCTTCAAAGCCCGTCAAAATTGATACTCTTATGTTTCAAATGCCCATATACGACTACTTTTCATCACATAACTTGTCTGGCTTATATTTAGGTTTAACTAGCACGCTATAATTTTGCCAAATACATATTCTTATATTTTGTACATTGACCAATAAATAAATATATTTCAAAAAAGATATTGGTCAATGTTCCAGTGTTCTACCCGTCACAATATAATAGTTAATATTTGTGTCTATGACGATTTTTATATAAATAGTTAAATCTATATTTAATACGAGTAGGTATAACTCACGCCCCTTAAGCTATACTTTAAAATTTAAATGTGTCTACTAATTGAATAATTATTTAATTTATCTATGTTAAATTACATCACAATCAACATTTCTTATATTGTTACGAACAATTAATGATATTGTAAGAAAATTTTAAAAGTTGTTTAATCATACAAATCACACAAACGTAGCGAATATGAACAATGCTAAGTAGCAGTTGTGCGTAATTATAAGGTGATATTTTTATAAAACAAATTATAGTGCTGAACACCTTACAATTATTGCACGAAATAAACAATTATACACTTATACACTTAAGGAAAGTGTTGCGTAGAAAGAAAAACATAATAATAAACTTTTGTAATTACGTAAGATCTAAGTAAGGAGATCTTCTAACCTTCTCAATCAAAACTGGAAGAAAAGTTTCGTGATTTGAAACACAATTAAGAAGTGCCGCACATGTTTTAGAAATTCAACATTCTAGAACTTAACTCATACTTATTAACAATATTAAATTTCTTTTTTACAATATAACAAACCACAACGACATAGTGTTAAATAATATTAAACAGTTTGATCTATGTCTTAGCGCGTTGATAAACAACCATTGCTAAATTTTACGAATAGTTACCATATTGTGATTATTATATTTTTTGTTTTAGCCGTATTTGCTATTTACAATTATAAAAAAATGTCAGTAAAATGAAAATACTTTTAGTGTTATAATGTTGCCAATGTAATCGACTTCCTGTATATTCGCGGACAAAAATGCCTTTAAAACAAAAAATATATTTGGTAGGAATATATGTATCTATTAAGTTTTACAAATATCCCACGTAAGCTTGTTTTAAATTTTTTAAATAAAATAGTCTAGATATAATCTAATCTCATACAATGAATTATTCGTTCTAATGCTAAGAATCATTATTCTTCAGAATATAATTTTACAATATTTGTTTTACAGTTTAGTACCTATAATTTGTTAACTAAATTCAATATATCAGAGAAAAGTGCACATCGAAGAAAAAATATTGGTACTCATCATTTTATAGCTTGACGTTGAATTGTATCCTAATCCGACTAAACTTATTCAATGACCATTTCACCAATAACTGTGTTTAAATGTGCTTCGAGATATTCAAAAATGAAGGACTATTTTTACAAATCAATTTAAAAATCTCAATCAAGCAAAAATAAATCGCATAAAAATTTTAAAAGTTCATAATTTGTTACTTAGTAATACTGAATTTTCTTTGTATGAAACCACCGTAATTTTTATTTCTGAACATTTAGAATCCGATTGTGACAGGTAAGATATGTTAGTATTATGCTGTATCATGTGAAACATAGATCTTACTCGATTTTAACAATTTGGTCCATTCAAGTTTGAGATTAATATAATTAATTCAAGATCGGTTCTTATCATAATTTCGGTAACATTTGAATAATCAATCGAGGTATATTATGCACTTCTTATTCTTATCAGTGCTTTTGTTGTTAATTCTAAAATATCTATTTATATGTAGCATACCTATAATCATATGAATACATTATTTACAGTTTCCGACATAGTACAATGATAAAAAGGTGTACATTGTGTTTTTTCGATCAATGCAAATTTCGTTGGTCTATAAAAATTATACTTCGAGTTATAGGTACTTACAATTCATCATTGTTATTAGTGGCAGTAGGTAAGTTACAAAATTATCTGCTTCTGTATAATGTACCGCATCTTTTAATATTTTACGAAATTATTCTCATTCATAATTATTCTCTTGGATTTACGTATTATTGTAATAAATTAAAATGTGAGTATAGTATTTTAATAGTTAAAAAATAGTTCGTTACATTTAATTTTGTATATATTCGCTTGTATCTTACAAAATACATTTTGTTATATAACGGGTACTCACGATACGATGTTTTGATTTCTTAATTGCCAATATTTCGACCCAGTT
>DWRA01001322.1:0-17571 GCA_018250295.1 Spathilepia clonius
TCACCATACCGGTCTGACACGCAGTGGGTTCCGGGTTCGATCCCCGGTCAGACAGAAATCTGAATGATGAATTTAGAGTTCGGTTCTGGGTCTGGGTGTTTGTGTATTCGTCTTTGTGTATGTCCATGGCCCCCACGACACAGGGAATCCTGGTGTGTGAGTGTAGAAAGCGTCTTTTTTTAATAACACAATAAAACATATACACAATATATACAACATATGTGTATATGTTTAATTCTATCCACACTATGATATTCTTTAGATTACCTTTCTATAGATTATTATTAGTAGTCACAAAACTTCTGAAAACGGCCATATTTTCTGCTTATACATACTCCTGATTTAAGTTAAAACATGTTTACAAACTACCAACACAACTCAATCCCGCTACAAACAGGCAATAGGTAACATCTAATTCCTATTTGCATCAGCTGTTGCGCACCTGCTGAAGAGACATGTGTATGGACGGACGGCGACTTGACGCTCGTTCTATGGTCAGCCTGGACATTTTTGTGCACACTACTTTATAAGTAGAATACTTCAGAAAGGTATTTGATACGTGATTTTCTCTTACATAGACTTGTGAATAATTTAATTTACAGTTATTGGTTTTAGTTTAGGAATGATAGAAATGGCTGAACGAACTAATGGTAGCGTCATTATGGTCATGTGGCAATTAACTTATTTGGTATACTTAGCTTTGACTAATAACGAATTCGATTTCTTTCAGAATTTAAAAAGGCAATGTTAAGTCGTACGCTTTATGTTTAAGCATTATAAAAAATACATATATTGCGTGAGAAAAAAAAATGGTTCCTGGAATTCCCATCAAGTCATCGAATTTGGTGATGCACTACCGTGTGTCAAGAAATATGCAGTGAACTTTTACGGTACTCATTGTCAACTCATTATTATTCCACTGCTGCGACGACCACGAGTCTTCTCTCAGAGGAAGAGCGATTTCAGCCATTGTCCATCGCGTTGGCCAACTGCATATTGGTAGACTTCAGACACATAAGATCTCTGAGGCGAGTAGGTTTATATGTAATATCTAATACGCATATAACTTGGAAAAATAAAAAATGGGATTCGAACCCCGAACCATCAGATTGAGAGGAGTATTTAAGGTACATATATACATAAATAGTACATATTATATGTATGTTTGGTGATCAATATTAATGTAGGCGCTCGTTCTGAACTGCGGTAGGTGCCAACACTTTCTACTCCTTTCCATTCTGCATCTACGAGTCCGTGAGACGTACGTGAGACTGCGTATTAAATGTATCCGTTGCGAAGTTGGTGGCCAGATAAGATTAGGTTGGATTATGTATGGAGCTAATGTACTCACAGTCAATATAAACAAGTAAAAGACATATCTAGAAGGAAGTGTTTGGCACTAGGGGTAATGGAGCAGTTGCTTAAAAATTAAATGATGTACGAAATTTAACTGCGAATAATGTTGATAAACATGTTTCAATAATCCCTACCTAGTGTGACATTACTGAAACATATTTGCGTGTAGATCAAATGTCGATATGTTATTACGTTTAGTATTTATCATGGGTAATTAAAAATCACAATGTTCTTCACAAATTGATAATACGATCACTGATGAAATATTTTATTAATTTGCAATTTTCCAGGGCTCTGAATTTATGCACCCCACGCTTTTGTAAGTTTTCAATTTTTGACAGAAATCCAGCAACAAGCTAGCTCTTACTAGGATATGTACCCTATAAAGATTCCGGACTTCAAGGTAATAAAGTTCCATTCAAATCGATGCGCTATCTAATTTTGAATAAATCGTTACATTTAGAGGATCGCGAGTCGGGTGGAATGGCACCAACAATGAGTTATTTACATCTAGTAGGCATTTACTAATAGTTCATAGGCTAATAGATGAATAGATTCTAAAACATCAATTATAATTAAAATCAAATGTACTTAAGCGTCAAAGCTTCTTGTTTACGGAAATCCATATGCCAGTAAGACAATAGAATAAAAATCTTTTATTTTATTCCAAATCGTAAAATTCTCAAGATTAGCCAAATTCCTACGCGCAGATATAATTAAGATAAGCAAATAGCAATTAGCTTACTGTCTTGTGACTTGACCTAAGCGGAGGTGAATGTCGTTTTATGGCCTTTGCAATGCAAAGTTTGCTTAGTGGACCATGGGAATAGATTTTCCTAAGTAGGTGTGCTTTGATAACTGTAAATGGTAAGTGATCGGTGTTCCGTCTATCAGTATCATTCATAATATACTTATATTTATGGTAGTCACAATAAAACAAAAAAGGATTGCATAACAGTGGTGAAAAAAACTAAAAAACAATCATTGAAGACTTCGATAAACACGTGAAAAATATGTTAAAAAATATTCTGTTTAGAATCGATTAAATAATCTAAACAATTAAAATGTCTTAAGGCTTTGTACACAATTTCTCGTAAAAATCGGTTTCCACTGGCTATTGATATATTTGGCACGTTATTAGTGAAATTGCGAAGACATATGTATGTCCAAACAGGCCTATTATTTTATGACGACTATAACCGTTAAACAAGTTTTGCCGTCCTTGAAAGTCTGTATCGAGCTCTAAATACAATAGGATTCCTTATTGAAATTAATAACAAATAAGTGCTTTGTTCCTCTTGACTGTTTCTCATTTAAGGGAGTCAACTTTGAAGGATTTAGCCGTACGCCTCAGGAAAGTAGTTATAGCGGCAGTATCGCCACGGGAAAATCACGAATGACTCAGCATGTATATTACTTCGATTGCTGAAAGGTTTTTGTGATATGTACTCGAACTTTTTTTAGATTGAACTAGGCTACTTCAAAATGAGCTTCCTTTGTTTACTTATGCTTCCTTCAATTAGTGACTAATATTATAGGCAGTAGCAGACCAGCCAATTTGTTAAGGATTCAATAGTATTATTGCCTTGTAAAGCTTTTTCAGCTTATTTTTGTTATGCAGCTGCGGGGAAAATTTTAACGAGTCTAATAAAGTCAGCGTGAATTAAACGGACCATATTGAAAATAGCTAATCACCGAAGCATAGGCGCGTCCGAGCACCAATCGTAATGGCGCGAGAGTGCATGTCCGCGATCGCAGAGGAACGATAGCATTGTGCGGTGCTGCGCAAGCGCCGATCGCGTCGCCGATTGGGGAAGCCTGTCGCTTACGTGTCGCCTCTCGCCCGTATCTCTCGCCGCATCGCACGCAAATTATAATCGATACCATTATTGTAATATCTGACTACAACATTCGCACCACTATTGTTCCTTTCCTTCACGATAACTTTTTGCGTCCTTCACTCCTAGCTATTTTAATTGCATCTATTCGATTTATCATTTTGGTCCAATTCGCCAACTTTTCGACCAACAAGTTAAATACGCGTGTTATATATTAATTGATTGTCGGCAGGTCATTAGCGAAAGCTTCTGACAAACCGCCTGCTCGTATCGGTCGAGATGTCCAATTTAAGTAGTTGTCGCGTCGACACGTACAAAGCAGGTGACACTGTGAGCAAAAAGTTCATTTTCTTGCAATGCTTGTATCGTTTCCACGCACCCTTTTTGGTATCACACGCCGTTTTGCCAGATTGTCCTGGAATACTTATTGTAATATTTGACCGATCGTGTATGACGGAATTATGATTTATAGTAATGAGATGCCAACTCATGCAGCCATTATGTCCGTTAAAAATTGTGATTGGATAATTTACTGATTTTTATCTTTTCAATTACGCCAACGGGCAGCGTCGTTTCGTTTTATAGTGATGAGACGAATTTTACAGTTACGGCGTGTCCATCGTGATGAGAATGTAATGTAATATGATACAAAAAATATGTTGTTTCAAAGCTCTGGACTAAATATTAAAAAAAATACTGACGAGATTTCGTGGGGCATTAAACCTGTTATTTTTCTCAGCGCTCTGTACGAAGTTTAAGCGTGTTTACTTATACATCCATCGTCTTCATAAATCTTTCTGCTTACAAATAACATATTGTTTCACCTTATAAATACAGAATACCCGTGCACGTCTTTATTGGCTCGGATCGACGGCTGATAACATGTGAGGAACTCAATCATGTTTTTGCAAAACTCTAGTGCACTTAAATATATGTTTTACTACTTTTATATTAAAAAGCTTATAAATGAGTATATGAAGAATACCAAATATGTAGCAGATAATGTGAATGTAGTAAATCTTAACTTTGTAACGGAATAAATGTAAGAAAGAGGAAGTAAGTTGATTTACATAATTTCGGCAAGGCTCTAGTCTAGACAGCTTAGGTACTTATTAACTTTCCAAACAAATGAAAAGGCAGGTGAAAGTCCTTTGTAAAACAAGGTTAGTATGCTAAGGCATCACGCGAGACACAACAGCTGTTACGTAAAAGAGCGTTTAACGGCTCAGAGCTATAAATTGACGCGATATAAGGTCAGGGTCCCCATATAAACGTTCAGTGCTCGATGCACTACACCGCAAAGTGGTCATTCGTTTCAAATAAATTACCATGTAATGGCACGTTAATTTGCATACTCTGTCCAACGCCACCGCGATCTTAACACCCGAAAAACAACTCTATCTTTACACTCCTAAAACTCATTTCCAATGTTCTTTTTCGTTTCATTCAAAGCTTCGAGAATGGCGCTGCTGATGCGGCGAACACGCGAACTACGAGCTTTTTTGGAAGTTCCAACGCCATCCCAGAGATGGCGCTGGCGGCGCTAACCGAAAAGGTTCGTATCGAAGCTTGTTAGGGGTGGCTCGGGGTTGGACATGGTTCGCGTAAACGTTTGGAGGGTTGTTAGGTAACGAACTAAACGTTGTAGGAGCGAGCGAATAGATGGCGCCACGTCAAACGAACTTCAAAACTAGAGCTTCGCAAACTTTAAGAGACACATGTTTCGGAATGTGAGGATCTCTGTAAAGTGAAACAATAATAATTTATGTTTATTATGTCGAACACACGTACATTAAAATTATTGTGAATGAAAAATATACGTAAATTAGCCAGGCATCTTAATTGTTATTTGGTTTATTACGACTAAAAATTAATATGTAAAAATAAAACATGATTCAGTAAGTTTTAATTTAATCATTAGAGGACATTAATTTACTCATTAGAGGACAAACCTGTTATTAACCCACGGCAGATTTATTTTACGCACAATGTACATTACCGGGAAAGTAATATTCTTGACTACCCAAATTTTGGGAAAATACTGATACTTTATTCTGGTCACAACTTTTTTCATAGGTACTCATATATTTTTTGTTTGATGAATTGAAATCGTCTTTATTATTAGTATCCCAATTTACTGCCAGGTGACCATAATGACCATATATGCGTAAATTAAAACTTAGAGCATTGCGCAATATATTATATCTTCCCCAGGATGAAAGAATATGGCAGGCTCATCGGGTTTTACAAAATTTTGACCATGATCGCCGTTGGCAAATAATATTACACGAAGAGATTGCCGACCATCTCTTGTATTTAATAATTACTAAATAAATTTCTAGGATATCTACAAGAAAAGAAGGACTGGATTACCGTTTTATTATTTCCATGCATACCCAATATGTATCTATATTTATAAAATTACTTAAAACAGATCCTGGAGCAGCGTGGCGAGTATGCCCTAATGTAACTTTGGCAAAAGTGCAATTAAGTTGTAATGAATAATTTATCTATATTTTGGTTTCAAAAAGCATCCATTTAATGAATTATATGCAATCTTTAAATTATTTTAAAGTAACAAGAACTCAAATACCTTTGCCATGTTTTATTCACAATCAAAGGTAGTACACATCCACAAAAGGATATTGACACTTCGAAACAATGCTCAAAGGACACAAACGTACTACCGAAGTTTTTAAACGGTTCTATTATTCTAATTTTGACAATAAAAGTGAAAGCTTAAAACTTCATGCAAATTTCCATTCGCATAAACATACCTGACTTCCTACTACTGTTGTATTGTTGTTTTGAAATCAGTTGCATAAGCATTTCAGTTGACAATGCAAGTCGTAAATTTTACCTTCTCCTGAGGGATTTGACCCAATTCTTTACTTTGTTGCTTGTAATATTGTTAGCTGATTGTTTCGTTACCTGCACAGAAACTTCATTCGAATATTCCAAAATCCAGTCATAACTTTGCGTCGGTAACTAAAGGATAATCTGCTACTATGACATTAATTAAATTATTGAGTTTATACTTTAGATTCTGTGTTTGTTAAAAATAACTGTAATGTGGTGTTTGTTCTTTTATTGCTAAAATACGTTATGTTCAATTTAATGAATGTAAAAGTTGTGTTTTGTTTTACCTAAGATGTGTACGGAAGACTAAGTAGGTATGTAAACGTGTTTACAAGAATTTTTCCGTACCTGCATAAGTTACATGCTCCCATACAATTTTTAATTAACATACATTTACGCTTTACATTTTAAATATGACAGCGGTCATTAAACTTGTGATAGATATGCTGTAAAAAGCGATAAATTAACGGTGAAATATTACCAATGACATTTAAAACAATATCGTTGAATTCTAAATAACGTCCCCGAAAATCATAAATATGATAGCAGTTCAAGCATACATCCGAGAAATTTAGACGTCTCATGCACTAAGCAAACATATATGATTTATCCCCAAACACGGGGTCCGATGACGTTTCCACACCATAAATTGTGGCCCTCAAGGCGAGCCGACGTATCGGGTGCTTTATGAAGAGCAGCGACTCGACGACAGTGCGGATACGACACAGCGACGTAACGGTACGCTCATATAAATGGGTACAGACCGGTCACAGGCCGGTACACCCGGGTACGCGGGTATAAATCTGGCACATCCGGCCGGTTACCGCGCCGGTAGTGGCGACGATTATTCACCCAATATCGAGTTTTGGCTTCACTTGCTAGGTTCTAATCTTCGGTTTCGTCGCAACTAGATTTATGAGCTTGGAATCATTTTTGTTTCAACTCCGCCAGTACTCGCGAGTCATCTCGTTCGATTTTAATTGAACTTGTTTTGCGAGGTTGGACGTGATTTCTATTCATCTTTCGATAGATTTTACTATGTTTTAGTTGTTCTCGTGGGTTACCTCTTTCTGATGAGGATTTAAAAGAAATGAAAGCATAGTTTTTCGGTGTTGGTTCCATATAAATAGTTCTTTTTTTTTAAATTGTTGAACGTAAACCCATTCCTATTCGTTGATCAGACTATTGATTTTGAGTCAACGCTCGTAAACTGACTAAATCAGAAATTGGTATATATTTACAAGAACATAAGTTTATACTTTTCTTTTATTTTTGATTTTATTATATTAGAATATGTAAGTTTGTGAATATGAAATAAAAAACAGCAAAAAAAGTAAATTGTGACAAAAACTAAAAAAAAATCGAAGTATGAACGGGTATATCAAAGGTGTGATATAATTGTACATGTTTATATTAAATATACAGATATTTCGAATTACGCAAGCGATACATTTAATTATAGACCCGTTCAATTCATTAGGAACATAAATTAGTAAATTTAATAAAAAGAAGTTGTTTATGTAGTTCGCCAATTTGTCTGTGCGTAACAAAGCGACGCGCCCTTCGACTGGCGTTTGTCTGGAGGTGACACGGCTCACCTTTGCGGACTTAGTAATTCCCTAAATGAATATTAATGATACGCAAATTATATTCTCCGAGCAGAATGAACGTTCGATTTAAGGCAACTTGGGAAACTTTTGACTAAATACAGCATAGGTATATACATGGTCGATACGGTTATTCTTGTTGAAATTCGTTTTGTCATTAGCAGACGTGAGATCGAACTATTAAATACAATTGAAATTGGTTGTGATTTAATTGATAAATATTTATATAAGAAATATATAACACTATAAAATATGCAATTGCAACCAGGCTTATAGTACCTTAAGTTAGATATATCTTTATAATTATATCTTTATAATTTGTGTATTTTGGAATATGTCTAGGTGGATAAATAGATATCGATCTTTAAAAGTTCAATAAAAAATTAAACAGTTCAACCCCTTTGCTTCGTGCCAATACTTTATAAATAAAATAGGAATATAAAACAATGTATCAGTCTTATAAAATTATTTTTTTACGCATCCCTACTTTAAATAAAAAGATATTTATAGATTCGCGTGGATTATTTTACTAATTTATCTTATCTTGCTATTTACTTTCTCGAGCTCATTTAGAAAATACTTAGACCAATGTAGCCCTCATAGTAAATAAATTCTGAGATGTAACCTAATACAAAGCCAACCTAATCGGAACATTTCCAGATTTTTCTAAATAACGCTGCTAATACGGGTCTTTGTAATAAATCAGTGGGCCATTTTTGTTTTCAACGCACCGATAACTCTTTTGTCATAGGGTGATGTAGAGGCGGTAGGGGCAATGGAGTTATTTATATTGTATTTTCCTAGCTAGAAGAAAATTTCCTTTCTGTTTGCTTCATGGGTCAGTGATCAGATTCCTTTGGTGCCTGCCGCTGTAGGTTAGGCCACGGTGGACACGTATAAGGGAATATGTGAGTTTTCATGTTTAATTCTAAGTGTATTACAAATTTGGTAGATACAAAAGGTAATATTTATATAAATAGCTTGAAATGTTTATTTATATTTGGAATGTTTTAAATTATTTTATATTTAGTCGTAAAATAAAGCTATTTTTAAAAATCTGCCGTAACCAGCTTGTCTTGGAAATTGCTGAATTGATTTAAATACGACTCGCTCAAGATTAGAATTTTTTGTCGTATTTCAAGAAATTAGCTTTTGTCAATAAAATCTTTACCCGCTATAGATCGTAAGTAAACAATTAAATCCTTCTCTTGGTTTCTTCTTGGATTTTGAGCGTTAGAAACTTATGTCCTGTACCTATAATACAGCAACTCACTGATTATTAGACTTTTAAAATCTTTATTTAAAGAGTTTTGCCTGTTAACAATGTCGCTCTGTAATAGCAACAATACAATACAAACGTAAAATATTTCACTTGTGTCTTAAACCTATATTGACTAATTTTTATAGGGATCTAGCAAAGTCTCCTTGTTGATAAGCTAATGAACAGTTACACCATCATCTAAAATTATATGTATTAAAGTGTCGTTTATTGGGAAATTTTGATGATACCAAAATTACTTTTAAGGTTGCAGAACCCTTTGTGATTCGACTCCGGCAGCATTTACGCCACACCTAATTCTGTCTAATAACTGTAGTGTTAAGCGCCACTACTTTCTGGTTTGAAGGTGTGGTAAGGGAGTCGTACTTATCCAAGGCGTTTCAATTTAGTCCTCAGGGGTAGCAACGCATCTGTGGTCGACTTCAGGTAGGATTTGACTCTTATCTGGGTCATATTCTATGTTTATGGGCGGTAGTAGCCACTTACCATCAGGCGGGCCGTATGTTCGATTGCGTCACATATAAAAAATTATAATTAGTTAATCAGAATTTTCACTTAAGTTAATATCCCGCGTGGTCTGGGCTCCCTACTGCTTCCAAGTTCGCAACCCCGCAGTTACAGAAATAATTGTTTCTTTTGCAGTCACCGCGCTAGTGCACTTTGCAACATTATGTGTTCCCACCCTCTCAGTGTGGTCCAATTGATTATTTCGTATAACATGAATAGAGAAAGTAGCGCAATGAAACTTGCAAAGTTGTTAAAATGATTTCAATGTTATTTTCACAAGTACCTACTTTTAATGTGTATTAAATGTAAAGTCTCTACCACAACCTGTGGTACTTATTTACCTTGCAACGTTTTTAATTATAGTGTTATTAATTTTTATAGCCAATTGTATCCATTATAGGTGTTATTAAAACTGAACTTTGCAGTTGTTAAAAAAAAAATTGATACAATACGTTTTTATGATTATGATAAAAATTAAACCACTCAGGAAAGTAGATCAGCTATGAAAAGGAATTTGTCATATTATTTTACACAAGTCTGCAAAATATTTTCAATTAGTTGCCAACATTTTCCAAAAAAGCGTAAATATACATACATAGGTGATGTGACATAAATAACGGCATAGAGGAAAGCGGGGTATAGACAACAACAATGGCGAATGTCGGGGCTCACTCGCGAGCATTGTAGCGTGGCGCGGGAGGCGTTACGAATCAATGGAGGGAATTATCGGAACTGGGCGTACGTGGAGTTGTCTTGGTTAGTTTTATGCCTCTAATTTAAATTTTACCTGTCAAAATACATTCGGAATGTAATGTCTTTACCACTGAAGTATGTTGCAGTTTGTGTAAAAAACATAAAATAAAAATGTTTTTACTCTTCCATTATTTCATAAATTGACAGAAATAAACAATGATATATAATATATTTTATATAATATAAATTATATTATATTTCATCTTTTTATATAATATAACTTATATAATAGAAGAATGAAACAACCATGCAGTCCTGAAGTCAAGGAGCCCGCCTGTGGACATTTAAATTTACCCCAAATAAGATTAGAGGTCGACTACAGATGCGTTGCTACCCTTGATGACTAAGCTGGAACGCCTCGGATAAGTATGCCTCTCTTACAGAATCCAGCAGCGTTTAATATTGTTGATATTAGTCAGAAGAATTCAGGTGGTAGTGCTGCCGGCGTCGAACTACAGGAGGTTCTACAACTTACAACGTATATTATTTTATTGCTACTATACGCAATATAGAGAACATTTATTAGTAAGAATAAAACAGTGATTAATATAAGTGAATTTAACCTATTAATGATAGTATGCATTGAATTATAATTGTTTTTAATTTTGCTGAAGGAATACCATCTCTACTCTTGTCTCTGTGCCAGATTAGTCCGTCCCACGCAGCGTATCGGTTGAAGAGGTAAATGAAATGCTATCCGGAGGGGAAAACTTAAATTACTGAATTTGAGGGTCAAAGAAATAAGTCTTTGGTAGACACATACGACACGCCACGTTGAACCGATTGATTTGAAAATGTTCGCGGGAGCACTCGGGGTCTAAACTCATAAATATAACGCTGTTACAAATGATTTGATTAAAATTTGAGGGATAAAAAGTATTGCATTGTGGTTTTCATCATGACGCTATGAACTAAGTTATAGTATGTTTTTCATATTGCTATGTTATCTTTATTTCTATTTCAATGTATTTTATATCTTACAAACATGTTATACAAAGTTATATACGTAATTAACCTAGTAGGAAAAATGGAATGGAACGTTAAAATTTCATTTTTTGTTTATGCATTAGTTGGCCATATAGGTACTTTTTATATTATTATTGTTTATTTCATAAAAGCGATAGTCAAAAAATGGAACGCTTGCTTTGATTGTGTTCGTTATATTTATTCATTTCCCCTTGTTTCGATAAAACATCCACTTCGGTTGAGGGAAAATTAATCTTACGACGACATGTTAATGTTGACTTTCCTTTAATTTTTATAGACTTTATTCGCATCGATTTCAAATTTATGCCTAGCAGCTTAAATGCTCCAGGGAATTCAACTTTCTATTTCCAAATTGCAATGTTATTCGGTAAAGGTCGTGTTTGTAATAATACACTTGGCGTTATAAAAACGTATGAATCACTCTAAAAACTATTAGCATAAGTACGCCTAGTTCTTTAATAGAGTTATTAAGAAAAGGGAAGTAATAAAGAAAGTGACAAAACCTTCGTAGCTACTTCCATAAACCGTTTGATAAATGCATCACATTATGTCGATATAGCTTAAAATTAGGGAAGGGTCGACGTAATGACCCCGTTTACCGTTATCTGCTACGATCGCTACTACAAGGCCCTACCTAAACGCCGCCAAATTTGAAATTCGAACATCATAATCTAACTTTTCGAGGACGCCGTAAAAAAGTAAAAAGTGTGGAAGAAAAGTTTCGCGTACAACGCCATGCAAGAATGTTCTTTATCGTAATATATTCAAAGCGGATAATCAGTTTTAGTATGTATATTATAGAGAAAACATCTGCCGTTTTAGTTCGATAAGGGCGCTTCTTCATTGGGACGATACGACACGGCATGGTATGAGCACGGCGTCGATGCCGACAGCACGACTCTGGTAGCTATTTTTAATTTTTTATCAACATCAACACGAAACGAGAGCCTTTTGGCTTTTAAATATTTATTTTTTTATTATTTAAGGGACAATTTCATATATTTAATTTATCTATTAAGATCAGGATAAAGTATGTGCCAACTAATATCCCTACACACAGGAGCTTACAGAATCATGTGACTACACAACATTTATAACATGTATAGATGCCAGCACGACATCTACTTTATGTCGACGGCAATAGTATCTCTGTGTCGGTTTCGTGCTGGGTCCTTGAAGCAACGTACAGTACCATTTCAAAGAATTATGCATCCGTTAAAGTCGTTGTCGTTGCCGTATCGTTGTCGTGTCGTCCCAATCAAGAAAAGTCGTGAGGCGGCTCGCGCGCATTTGAAATTTTGAAAAAATGCTCGAACCCGCAACAGATGCGACATGTCGGATTCCTAAAAGCAGATGTTTATTAAGTTCCCTCATCATAGATTAAACTCGAGGATGCCTTTGTTTTTGTTCGCTTATTGAACAATATAGCGCCTTAAATGGCATGGCCATTTGTTTCGTGATATGCGGGCAGATATAAGTAGATAATTGGTTTTGTCGTGTTTCATTATTTCAAACGCGTTTTTTGATATATCTTGCACAACTAAGTAGATAGTTTCTTCGTGGCACGAGTTTATAAATACACTACGAGCGTTAATGACTTGTAGTTCAATAATAAAATGGAATGGGTAAATGCTTCCATGTTGGAGTAAGAGCTAATGATGAAATACTCGATAAGTTTATTCGGTATTTCTATGAAGAGAAAAAATTTTATAACGTTTTATAAACGAATCAAGCTTTCGTAAAAGCAAAAAAAAATAACGAACTTTTATAGGTAGTAATTGTGAAACGGGCAGGCTTGACCCGCCGTTGAAATTTCACGGTCAATTTTATATCATTCGTGGAAGTTAGCAGTGGTTTAATATGAAACATTTATAACTACCTTTCGGCATGCGATCTTTACGTAGTCTAAATATAGATGAAACAGGAAATATTTTTTAATGTATTAGAAAACGTTACACCTAATCATGCTACCGGATTGTTCTTATAAATTGTAATTAATCAGATGTTACATGTTACTATGTTAAGTTAAAAAAAACTATAACTGTTTGAAAGCTCACTTAGGCATTGGAGTAAAATTAGAAATTAGATGACGTATACATAAAAAATAATTAGAATTTTTCATACGTGAATTCACCTAATATTGGCATGTAAGATATTATTCTTAATACAAAACTCCTGTTTTATTTGCTTACATCCTTGATTAATTAAATCCAGTCACCGTCATCTAATACTGGTATGATCAACAGTATATCTGCCTATCTGCTTTTTGGTTCAGTCCAGTAGGTACCTGCACTACGTAGCTATTAACTGCAATGTCACCCAACACTGGCATGGTGAGTATTTCTTACAAAGTTCTATTGGCGTGGTGAGTATTTCTATTTGAATGCTCCCTTCTTTGACTGCTTTACCTCCTTGTTTAATTCAATTCAGTACACTGCGTACTTTTGAACGTGACGTCACCTAACACTGGCATGGTGAGTACTTCTTACAATGTTCTATTGGCGTGGTGAGTATTTTTATTTGAAAGCTCCCTTCCTTGACTGCTTTACCTCCTTGTTTAATTCAATCCAGTACACTGCGTACTTTTGAACGTGACGTCACCTAACACTGGCATGGTGAGTAGTTCTACACAATAGCTGCCACAGGCGATTCCGGCCGCGCCCTCACGGATATAATATTTATGAGGGGTACATTCTCACACTATAATTACGTATCGATTCGGGCCTGACGACGCCCAAATATTATTCATGCTATGACCTCTTCAATTAGATAATGCCTCGCAGGAAGGTCTATGGCTCGGGATCGGGCCACTATTTGAAATTGTATACCAATTTTCATTTTGTTTTGTTTGGCTATATTGATAGGTGCAATTTAAGTTGAATAGCGTTATAGGTTTGAGTTTTAAATTGTTTGGTGGGTTTTAAAAGGTTTTAAGGTAGTAAAAAGTACATATATCTCGTCTCTCATCAACATTACTTATTGTCGCTCTAGACACGAATATCCGTCTCCGAATAATATATAATTAAACAACTATTAATTATCCACCCTATTACAATACTTAAGATAAAACTAATGATACGTTTAATTATTCGTATTAATAGGTAATTATTTTTCAGACGCTTTATATGTCACAAGTTGTGTCATTTACACTATTTCAAACTTAAAAATCAAAGGTTTTCATACAAAATACTCGAAGATAATGAACGAAAGGGAAAGTGGATGCGCCACGTGACTCCGAGTCCCGTTGGCACCGTACCTGTTGCAGTCTTATTTACGACCCAAAACAATCGCTTCATCTCGCGCCGTCCATATAATGCGCCCGTAAAACCCGATTCTTTACACGATTCAACATTTAGCCTTGCATAACAAGCTTTTGTTTATAAACAAAGCCTCAAGGACTCCACTACCACGCTTACGGTGCCCTTACATTTTTGTTTAGTTACAAAATGACATCCGTAGGGAAAACGCGCGCGGTCACCACCGCGAATTAGTTCATCGCTCATATCATTTGACGTTCGAATCGTTTGGAACATTTTTTAAAATAAATTATTATTTTCAAGTGTCATATAAGAGTGCAAATAAAAATTGTGTAACCGCTTTGGAGCGATAACCTAGGATTCCGTTTATCATCAATAACGTATTTACGACGTTTTATTACTACACGGAGTTTTATGAGCCGTTGAGTGACGTTTATACGATGTTCTCGTAACAGACGGTGTGGCTACAAAGACGCATAATATTCACATCAGACGCGAATAAATGTGTACCTTTTCATATAAGTGACCATGATTAAGTCAATGACGTGTTTATGGGCGCACCATATATGGAGAGCGCAGCAAAACAGCTAATTCATGGCTTCATTAGCTGAAAGGTAATTTGCATTTTTAAATAGGCGTTCTTTTGTAAATTTCACTTGCAAAAAATAAGTGAAACTCACAATAATGTGCTTGCTAATCTGATTGTCATCAGGCCTTTCCTAATTAGTTCATAAAGTTGCAAATAAAGAAATAAGTGCGCGTTTATTCGAATCTGCCGTGTGATAACACGTGCTTATCATATAAACTAATTAAAGCTATTAACTAGTATCAGTTAGATACAAGTCTGTATATTTAAATAAAACTGTCATTTGTTGAAATTGTGTGATGAACCTCTAATTATTTTTATATGATTTGATATCTACATTTAAAATTTCAATTCCAAATAATTTGCACTTTACATTAATAATTTATTTTAGAAGATAAAAACATATGCTTTATCTAAGTTATTGACGAGGTGAAGTGATTGTTTACGAAACGTACAATATGATTCAGAGATAATACATAAATATAGCTAACAGTGTCAATCACTGAAACTTTTAGACTATACAAAAAACATGGAAAAACTACTTCTATCTAGTGAGGAATGGCCGCCGAAATGCCGGGTGGGGAGATCCGGGTAGAGTGGGGACAAAAAACTAATAATAACAGCGTGTGTCACCCCATCACCGCTGTCCCGACCGGGCCGCACCTACCCGTCACTCGTGTGAACTTTGTAGGCCATGTTGGATCGGACAGATTTGGACCGATTTTATTTTTTCTCTTATTTCTTCAACGGATGGGAGATAAGGAAAAGAGAATGCTTCGTTCAGTCATTTAAACCATATGTGATTAAAAATACATTTGTGATTTTAAATATATTCTAATTTTAAAATGATCTCGTAAGTCCAACATAATTATGATTATTTTATGTTAAAAGATTCATGGCTTTCAGATTTATGTACCTACAATTATATGGACAGAAAAGTTAGAGGTTAATTAATTTATATACAGTACAAAACGGTTACAATAATTATGTATCTATTTAAGTAACATTGTAATTGCTATGAATTATTAGTAGTTATAAGGCGAGTATTTGTTACAATTTATTAAGTTTCCTGTCAAACTACATTTATCTACATTATCAAACGACGCGCAAAACCAGCGTCGTGTATTACTAGCGTAATTCATAAAATAATTTGATTTACGGCGCACCCATTATCGAGGTGGTCCAAGTGAGTAATCTGTGGTGTAATCTACCGTAATTATAACATACAGGGCTAGTGTAAGTCACGATTTGAGCTATCTAGGCAGGGCAAGTTTAAAAAGCGCTTGTTTCTCTACACGCTGTAGATGTACGTAGATGCCGTAGCCCGGATCTGATTATAATCGCGACCGACTCGACGTTGGTGGCACACCTGGCGATGCTAAAATATTGTTTTATAAATATTTTATTTTGTATATCGTTTGCTTTTTTCTTTGCATTTAATTAAATTTCACGGAGCTTTTAATATTTTATTCGTACTTATCAATTTACTCATCAATGTACCCGTATGAGGCTTTTGTTTTGCGAAAGTTTAAAATCGCATGGCAGGTTTCTTTTATAAAGGAGTTGTAAATATGAAATCTAAAATCAATTACAATTGCATCAAGTAATTGGTCTTGAATTTACACTCCTAATTACTATCATATGATTTTATATTCAATGCAGAAATAAGACATACATTAAACCAATATACGAATTCACATTGAGAATAAAAAATTGACATAGGTATGGTAAGTACATATTGGTAATTTTGATACTACATATAAAAAAAATGTTCTCAAGGGCGTCAACCTAATGCTAAGTCTACCAATAGGCAATTTGCCAACTCGGTATCCTAGGGCCTAAATTCCTCTAACTCTCAGAGGAGACATCTGCGCAGCAATGGAACGGTGTTGTGTTTAAGAAGACGACATTACTTCATAAGCATCATAAATATAACAATAAGATCAGAAAAGTATAACCGTGTAACGGTCGGTGTGCCTCTATCTTAAAGTTAAGACCGTGAGTCAAAGCAGCGATAATCCTGGATGTAAACACGCGAAACACGATCACTTCGGAGGCCGTAGCTCGCCCTTGCTCAAATGTAAACTATCTGAGCCTATGTACTTAGTTACAACTGTTTCTACTTTATACAAATAAAGTGATTTGAAAATATTTTGTATTAAATGAAATATGTGGTTGTACTATGTCAGTTGTACTTTTGTCTACGATGTATGAGAGTAACGATGGGTAATATAGACATTAGGTATTCAAAAATTTAATATTGTAGTGTGAATGGTAATTAAAAGAATGAAGAAAACGTGAAATGCTTATTATTTTTCAAAATAAATTATGGGTAAATACGTTTCTCGCTACTGTTCTTTATTATTTGATTTTTTTAACTGATATTCTAATATACATAGATTGTTTTATTTGAAAAGTAAAATTCAATGTGCTGTATACATTACATAAATAATTAAAGGAAATAATAAGATACGGGCACATAATTGTATTAAAAAATTGAGAATAAGGGACAAAGTCACGCTAAATTAAATTCAAATATCGA